>JAJPUD010005745.1:0-73347 GCA_023553655.1 Myrmecobius fasciatus
TTTTTTTTTTTTTTTTTTTTTTTTTTGCTGAGGCAATTGGGATTAAGTGACTTGCCCAGGGTTACACAGCTAGGGAATGTTAAGTGTCTGAGACCAGATTTGAACTCAGGTACTCCTGACTTCAGGGCTGGTGCTCTATCCACTGTGCCACCTATCTGCCCCCATGATTTTCTCAGAATAAAAGTGACTAAATCATGGCATAATGAAAATAGCAATAAGAATAGTTTTTGCAAAGTAAAGTTGAGCTGAACAGAAGCAGTAATTTTAATGGTGAGAGAATCTGTTTCTGAATTTTTCTTTTCCCATTTTCAGATACTACTGATTATATAGATGCATCACAAGATCTCTCTCTGGCCATGTCATAACTCTGAGAAGTATGTCAACTTTTTGAGCTTATTAATGTTTACTCTGTAATAAAAAATTACATTAATAAAAAGTGAAGGACAGAGAAGGACTTGATATATACTATTCCAAAAATAGGTAATAGTCGCACAAAACTCTCATGGTGTTATGAGGATAAATAAGATAATTCTTGTGATGCACTTTATAAACCTTAAAGATCCATATAAATATTATAGCACAATTTAAAATTGTTTCTAAAGTGATAAGTAGAAACTATAAAATTATTTTAAATATACATTTTAAGCAGTACCTATCATCCAACTTCAGAGTATTTTGTTTTTTTTAATTATTTTTTTTTATTAAAAGCTTTTTATTTACAAAACATATGAGTGATTTTTCTACATTGACCTTTGCAAAAACTTTTTTTTCCCAAGCTTTTCCCCTCCTTCCCCCCACTCCCCACCCCTAGATGACAGGTAATCTAATACATGCTAAATATGATAAATTATATGACAAATCCAATACATGTATACATATCTATACAGTTATCTTACTGCACAAGAAACATCAGATCTAGAAAGAGAAGAAAAAAATAACCTAAGAAGGAAAACAAAATGCATGGAAATATTCACAAAAAGCATTAAAATGCTGTGTTGTGGTCCGTACTCAGTTCCCACAGGCCTCTCTCTGGATGTATATGACTATCTTCATCGCTGAACAATAGGAACTGGTTTGAAACACATCATTGTTGAAGAGAACCATGTCCATCAGAATTGATCATCATATAGTCCTGTTGCTGTGTATAATGTTCTCCTGGTTCTGCTGATTTCACTCAGCATCAGTTCATGCAAGTCTCTCCAGGCCTCTCTAAAATCATCCTGCTGGTTGTTTCTTACAGAACAATAATATTCCATAACATTCATATACCATAATTTATTCAGTCATTCTCCAATTGATGGGCATTCATTCAGTTTCCAGTTTCTAGCCACTACAAAAAGAGCTGCCACAAACATTCTTGCACATGTGGGTCCCTTTCCCTCCTTTAAGATCTCTTTGGGATATAAGCCCAATAGAAATACTGCTGGGTCAAATGGTATGCACAGTTTGATAACTTTTTGAGCATAGTTCCAAATTGCTCTCCAGAATGGTTGGATCCGTTCACAGTTCCACCAACAATGTATCGGTGTCCCAGTTTTCCCACATCCCCTCCAACAGTTATCATTATCATTTCCTGTCATTCTAGCCAATACTTCAGAGTATTTTGATGGCCACTAATTCTACCACAAAAAATGTTAGGGCATTTTCTTCCTTAAAGTAATTCTATCCCAATCCCAACTTTGAGAAAAGAATTAAGAAAAAGATTTTCCCTAAATTAATTATTTCCCAAAATTTTCTCTTTTGAAAAAACTTTAAGTTGGACAACAGTAATCATCAAAGTTGACAAAAACAATAACAAAACAAAATCAAGCAATTTTGAAAAACAACAATCCTACCATTTCACAAATAAGGACAACAGGGAGATCTATATGAAAGCAATGATTTGTTTAAAGACTAAATAACAGTATTTTCTTTTAAATAAGTAGCAAGTAACACCCACCAGTTACTACTGTTAGTGGTGATAAGAGAGAAATACAAACAAGCACTCACATTTCATCCTATTTTGAAATAGATCTCTTTTCTTCCAACTTCCTTTTTTAATCTTCAGTTCCCTCTTACTTCTGGGCTATTAATAAGAAGTTTGTTCAGTAATAAGCTGAGCAGACAAATACTGATCAGGCCCTGGCTCCTTTAATAAAGTGTTTGAAATTATAATCCTGGAGAAGACATCAGGGCAGGGAACAAGGTCTATGATACTTGGTCCTTTTTTCCCCTGGACCAAATATACCTAAACTCCTAAAGTCTGAAAGGAAATATACTTCTCATTAAATTGCAAGTTAACTTCTCTCTCTCTTATTTTCCTGATTTCTTTGTTTTTGCTTCCTAGATCACAAACATATTGGCAACAACTGATAAGTAATCAATCACAGTGGCTTCAGTCAACTAATCAACACATGTTAAGAGTCTTTTTTTGCTTACAAAAACAAAAGTAAAATATCCCCTGTCCTCAAAGAGTTTACACTTTATAATGAAAGATATGTTCATATAAAGGCATATACAGAATACATAAGAAATAAATACAGAATAATTGAGGAGTTTTTTTTTTTTGTGTGTGTGTGTGAGAGAGAGAGAGACAGACAGACAGACAGACACAGACATGAGGAGAGGGAGAGCAAAAAGGAGAGAGAGAGAAAAATCTGAAAATTTAGAAATTTGGGGAGATTAGTAGTACTGGGGTGATTTATGTGAAAAATCCTGTATAGAAGATTCTCAGGAAGATATATACAAGAATTGCACAAAATGAGATGTATGGATCACAATCTATGCTGGTTGAAGAAGAATCCAAATCCAGGTTAGAGTGACACAGCACTGAAGTGTGCTGTAGTGGTTTACATGGCTCCATTCTTTCCCCATCTCCATTTGCAAACAAACTATCTGATGGAAGGCAAAATACATAAGCAAATAAATGAAATGATTATTTTTTCATCACATGCTAGCTACTCCACAACAACACAGAAGACAATCTACAAAAGTAGTCAGTTGGTAATATATTTCAAAAGGTGTTCTAGCTATCTTGATGACTGCATTTCAATGTAGTTTGTTTCCTCTGTAAAATTTTGTACTTTATTTTAAGCACTTAAACAATTCTGAGAAGAGGTTGATAGGCTTTACCAGATTGCTAAACAAGTCCAAGAACCCCCCCCCCAAAAAAAGCCCTCAACCTAAGTTAAATAGAATTAAATAGGACTTTCCTTACCTGAGTCCTTCATAGGGCAAAGAGCACACTGCATGCCCCAGGCCTCTCCATATAAACAGCAACATTCAGTGTAAGTTGTCTGCTTCCCAACCAGTGGTCGGCTGCAAACATACTCATCACTGAGGTGTTCCCAACAAAGATCCTGGTAGACATCAGTTTCTTCCGTTTGTTCTAAAAACACACAATCATATCACTATTATTCTCTTGTTCTTATTTCAAAAGTATCAGTTAATGTGACATTGGAAGTCAATGCTTCTCAAAGTATTACTAACAGATAATTTACAAGGATTCATCTCTATTCCTAAACTCTTCTCCTTCCAAATATCTCTATATGTCTCTTTATCTGAAGGATATATTTTGGACTATATATATCACTACCTTAAATTCAATATAATACATACAGAAGTCTTTTTTCCTTTTCAACTAAATTAGGTGTTCTTAACCCAGGCTGGGGAATGGATGGGAAAGAACTTGGATTGAAAAAAAAAAAGAACATTTTAATTTTCACTAACTTTTAACTGAAATTTAATATTTTTTTCAGTTATTTAAAGGCAACATTCTGAGAGGGGGTACACATGCTTCATTAGACTGTCAAAAGGATCTAATTCAGAAAAAAGGTTAAGAACTGGACTAAACTTTCTTAGGATCAAAGGATTTTGTGCTAAGATGTTTCTTCGGGAAAAAAAACAAAAAAACAAAACCTTGTATTTGTTACATTGAACCAGATAGAGATACATTTCTCACACTGAACTGAAAGTCTTTTAGTTTGAGTCTTTAATTTTTGAGGTGTAGATTCTAAGTTGCAGAGGATTCAGGAACTTGCTCAAAATCACTCTGGACTTCCTTTAAGTAGAGAAGCCAGCTTTGGAGCCCAATGTTTTGGACTTTTTCTTTTCCCACAGGCAACTGCAATATTAACACAGTCATGTCTGTTCCTTATTTTACAAGTGAGTCTCCTCTATTTTCTTTGTCCTTTGACACTTCAGTACAAGAGCTAATACACAAACATCTTTTGGGGTCCTCCTCATTTCTTATTCAGCAAGTCAAGTTCAATTGACTTAGATGAACACTAAACTTTCCTCTAGAAAGTCAATTACTGTAACTTAGAATTCCCAATTTTAATGTTTCTTTAATTACACATTCTTTCTTTTAAACAAAGTAGTATACCAAATATACCTAATACCCAATCATATATTTGACTCTTTCCAGTGGCTCCTTATAACTTAGTACATCAAGGTTAAAGCATAACTCATATCCCATAGAAGGGTCTCTGATACTTGTTAACAGTTTAACTATACTTTCTTTTGTCAAATGAATACTAATTCCTTCTAGTATAGCCAGATAAGTCTACCTGCAATATCTTAATTAGGAATCTCCCTCTTCCCCCTTTGGGAAGTTTAAGTTTTCCCTTAGGCCTAGAAGAATTCCTCCCTTTCACTGTTTTCTTGTTCCATTTTTATTCCATTTTTTTTTTGTAATTTTCTTGGGTGTTTATGACATTAAGTATCCTAGATAACAATGCTTATTACTTGGAAATTTTCTGTTGCTTTATTACTTGAATTGTACCAGGGGTATTAAAAGTGACCTACTTCATTCTATTGTTCTACTTGTTCATTTTAAAAATGTAAATGAATACAATACCACAATTCTGACCTGCATTAGAATTCCTTATAATATAAAACCTAAATCAAGTACCATTCAGTTCTTAGTTGTCCAGCCTGATGAAAAATTTATTGAAATATCTTATATATTCATATGCATCTCCTAATAGAATATAACATTCTTGACAGTGGGGATTTTTCATAATTTCTATTTGTATCCACAGAGGCTAGAAAGCACAGTGCCTGACACATAGTAAGTGATTAATAAAAATCTATTAAATAATTTCTATATCAAGAACAGAGCATACCATTTGAATCTGTTGGCCGTATGCATCTCTTTTCTGAAGTGTCCAGCACCATTGGATGGGTACAGAAACAGTTATAAGATCCTTCAGTATTTATGCACTGACCATCAATACAACTGTTTGGGTCCTGACATTCATCCATATCTTAAATAAAAAACAAGCAAATAAACAAACAAGGAAAATCATATCTCATACAATGCTTAGTAGAGACCAGTTAATTGGATTCTTTCAAATAATTATTTCGGTACTAAAGTAGAACTTTCTCTTACTTCAAAATTCTGCAATTTAAGATAAAACAAAAAACAAATAAACAAAATTCTACTTTCACTTCACTGAAACAGTAAGGGGTTTGATAGCACTGAATCTGCAAAGAATATGTCTTTGGCCAGGATATTCTTTGACATAAAAGATAAAAAGCCTTGTAACTATAGTTTCAAAACTAATTTCCCTTAACTGTGTTCTTCTGGTTAATTTACCTAATTTTTATCTTAAGCAGAAAAATTTTGCATCAATGTTTAAAAAAAAGGGACTAATTCATATGGTACAAATAATGAAACAGGATATTGTATATACTATAGAAACACCTCAGTTGCATCAATGGCCTGAAATATAATTCTATGTTGAATATTGACTCTGACATGTTCGTAGAACTAATACTGAGTTAAAAAATAAAAGTTTCATTCAAGCAAGAGATCCAAAAAATATTTTGTGTTTTTCTAGCACATGATTTGGAGGGTATAAGGGAAGATGGAAAACAGCTTTTACTGCTTGGCCCTACCTATTTACTATTTCCATATTTTTTAATAACATGTAGTGCAATAAGACTTACCAAAACATTGTAGTTTGACTGGATCATAATATGTGCCTTGCTTACAGTAGCATTCATAGCCAGGCTGAGTGTTCAAACAAAAGCCATGTTTGCAGATTTCTTGTCCAAAAAGTTGACATTCATCTGCATCTATGGACAAAATTTCAGAGAAGTTTATGATAATGAATATATCATCATACTTTCATTATCTATTAGTTTAAAAGAAAGGTATCATCATTAGATTCTTCTATTTTGAAATATCACAGGCATAGTTCTACTCAATCTTGTCTTATAAAGGTAAAGAAATACAAACCCTTAAAATTATGAAGAAATAATCAGAAAAAAACCCACCACCAAAGCAAATAGTTATAAGAAGAAAATTATAAAACAATCCAATGAATTTAGTAATAATGCCAAAATATCAGTGTAAAATATCCCTTGCAGATAAATATATTCAAATACAAGAAAATACTGTGTTCCTATCAATTGACAGAGATACAACTTTATGGAATGAAGAATTTTCAGGAAAAAATTCTATAGCAGAATGTCCTTGGAATGCATATTTTATTGTGTGTCTCTTTTAAAGAAAAAAAATGCAAATAACACTTTGTTAGTGAAATGGCTAAAATCATAAAATGATGTGGTGCTCAGAGCTTTTCTATTAATAGTAGTATTCACTTTAATGAGGCACAGTGACATTGAAAACTATTTTAAAAAACAATATAATTTCAAGTTCTTGCTTTTCCATTTTTATACTGAAATGTAAGTGTTCATTAAAATATTATAACATTTTCATTTCTAATTGTGAAGCAAAGAGAAACCAATATTTTCCCTCTTCAATGAAGCCTTCTATCCCCCTAATTAGAAATTCAGTAATTCACAAATAGAGTTTCATTTTCATTTGCTAAGAAGTTCTACTATTGGATAATTAAAATACTTAGCTTTCCACAAGTAAATGGACTAGAAAAATATTTTGAGTCACTCACTTCTCTAGTCATTAAGGATCTCATTTTTTTGAGGTTCTACTTTGAATCCATGATACCTTTCAAAGATTTATTACCCCCCAAATTCCCCCCCCAAAAAAAGAAAACAAAACCAAACAAACAAAAAAAGAATCCACTCCTAGCAACAGAAAAAACTAACTTCACTGGATATATGTTTATATTTATAAATCTAATTTCAGCTTACTCCAAATGAAAGTTGCACATAAAGGAAATAGAAGGGAGTAATGAGATTTCTATTTCTAGACCTACTTTCTTCTTCATTTTGTACCTTTTTCTTTAATAGTAACAAACCTTGATAGTACCAGTTTGACTGATAAGAAAACTCTACTGGAGATCACAACAGCAAAAGCCATAAGAACTAAATAATAATAAAATATGTAATTTCCTGATCTCTTTTTGTGAAGTTTTTTCTGTCTCTGCCAAGAAAAAAAAATGACAAGAACTTTTAGCATTATGCAATTATACAACAAAAGTCAAGTTTTTACAAGACTTTTTGTGTTTTTTGAAAATAAGTGATAAGTTCTCTCACCTTTGTAGTTTTGACCAGTGACACTATAGGATGAGTGGCCAGTAGGAATAAAACCTTTTCCTTCAGGACACATTTCAGTGAATTCAGCTAATTCCAGAAAAGAAAAAAATCATTAAAATAAATAATTTTGTGATGGAAGAAGAAAAAAAAATCTACCCACTGATGTACTAAGGCTTACTTATTCATGTGCATGTCAAATTTCCCCAGTATAATGTATGCTATTTGAGGGGAGAGATTGTTATTTTTATCTTAGTATTTTCAGTGTCTTCCACACAGTAGGCATTTAATAAACATTTCCTGAATAAATTAAGATCTTTTAATTTTTCATGTTCAATTAGCTTTAAGAATAACCTTGTCCAAGTCATAGATGTCAGTCAATAAATATTTATTAAACATCAACTATCTGCTAGGCACTGTTCTAAGGATTAGTGATACAGAAAGAGGTAAAAGACAGTTCCTACTTTCAAGGAGCTCAAAATCTAATGGGAAACAATAAACAAATATGTACAATCAAGCTAAATAACAGAATAAGCAGAAATAATTAAAAAGAGGAAGAGCACTGGAATTAACAAAAATTGGGAAAGACTTCCTTGTAGGAGATGGGATTTTAGTTAAGGCCTGAAGGATACCAGAGAAACCAGCAAGAAGAGAGGAAGGCAAGCATTCCAGGAATGGAAAACAACCAGGGAAAATGCCAAGAGATAGATTGTCTTGCTTGTAGAACAGCAAGAAGGCCAGTGACAATGAATCAAAGAATACATGGCAGGCAGAAAGCAAACTTGAGACAAGTTTTTGAGAGCTGTTTGCTACTGCTATGTTATTGATATTGTAATAGTCTAAGAACGAGTTAATAAGATCTGCACCTGGGTGGTAGCAATACCAGAGAGAGGAATGAAGGTGAGTCCAAAATCTCTAAAATAAACAAGGCAAACTGGCAAACCTAACTTCATCTTATGACCACTTAAATGTAAGACATCCTTTAGGTACCAGAGCTCAAACTCTGAATACTGTCAAATATCTTATTATTTCAAAGGTTCAATAAGGAAATATTAAAGATAAAAAGTGGACTTATTTGACATTCCTATGTCAAAGACCTATAATTTGAAAAGTGTGGGAACTCTAGCCACTGAGAAAAGTTTAATCCTGTATATCATTTGTAATCTTTGAGAGTTGTTTGAAGCTCTGAAAGATTAATTATCCCATGGACACAGAGCTAATAAATATCAGAGGCAGGATTTAAAATTGAGTTTTTTGGCATTCTGAATCCAATACTTTATTCTTCATGCCAAGCTGTCTTACTCTAGATGTTAATATGCAAAGAATTACACTAGCCTGCCATTCATTTAGCTATTAAGTACTAAACTGGAGATTTTATTTTTGATATCTAAAATGGTATTCTCTCTCACAAACTGGCCAGAAGTCAGGATAAGGCCAGCCTCCCTTGGATCTTACAGTAAGAAGTTTAAATACTGAACTGCTACATTTGCCTAAGTAAGTATGATCTAAAATTTGACATTTAATATAAAAAACCACTTAAGTTCTAAATCTTTAAGTGGTCCTGTGATATGGAACTAGATATTCCATTGCTATAATAAAAAATGAAATGAAAAAAAAACTATCTAGAAAGCTTATTGGTAGCATCAGCATGGAACAAACCATTAAGCATTTACTTACCAGTTCCAAAGACAGGACATGGGAAGATCTCACAGTTATCTCCCCATCCAGCACCCAATGTGCAGCAGCATTCTTGCTTAGTAACATTGGAGGTCAGCACATTATCACAGAAATTGGCATCATTTAAATTATAGTAGCATTCTTTCTTTTCTTCTTTTTCTTCTTCAGGGAGATCTACTTCTGCCTCTGAAAGCAGGAGGGGGAAGGGTAGAACAAAGGAAAAGCTGTATTTAGGATGACTTGCAAGGTCTACAACAAGGAAACAAGAGGACTCCAAAGAGAATAATGTAAAAAAGATCAAAGGCATACTGTGACCATAACATGGTTTTCTATCCTCAGTACCAGATTCTTTTGTTTGAGAAAAAGCTTATTTACTGAATGTGGATAGACCTTGAGTTCATCATGAGGATTATGACACAAAACATTTAACTTTTATATAATAAATCTTTTCTTGAAAATTCAGATTTTGCAACTCATGAAGTTTCCTGCCAAATCTGGAAAACATGCCTTAGCAGAAAGACACCTACGTTAAACAATGGGAATTTTATCTAACTTGCATGGCTTAGAGGATGACCTGAACATTTAAAATGCACACGCGTGCGTACACACACACACACACACACACACACACACACACACACTTACAACCCAACTATTTGCCACATTTCCAAAGCCTCTTTACAAGAAAAAACTAAAGGGAAAAATAGAAAAGTAAATGCATTGACTAGAATACTACAAAATAATTCTTTATTACTGAGTATTTAAGCAAGCCTCAAAGCAGAAACCTAAGAACTGAGAATTTACTCAGTCAGTTCATTGATAAGTATTTATTAAATACCTACAGTTTGTTAGGCAATGAATGTCCAAAGACTCCCAAACCCAAACAAGTTTATTTTCTATTGGAAGAAAACAGTATATTCAAAAGAAGTAAATACAAAATATATAACAAAATAAACAGTGATTGGGTAGAGAAGGTGATATCAGGAAAAGCCTCTTGAAAAATCTGGCACTTAAACTGAACCTTGAGGGAAGTCAGGTTCCAAGAAGTGAAATTGGGAGGGAGAACAGTCCTGGTTCCTGGGAAAAAAAAAAACCTACAAAATGTCTCATTTTTGCAGCCTGTGGAAAATTGCACTTCAGGGTCTCAGTTTAATACAGTGTAATAAAGATAATCCTTAAATTTTCAAAATGTTTGGATTCCTTGTTATGTGATTACAAAGGAGTGTCTGTAAACAAAATAGGGGACTACAAAAATTACTCCTTGAGAACTCCTTCCCAGAAGGGAAAAGAATGTGCTACATGATCTTTGACTTCTCTTCCAATGGTACAGAAGCTATAGCCCCCAGGAGACCTATGGGGGAAACAAGAGAAAACCTTTGACTACTGTAGCCAAACCTTCTTCTTCTTTTTTTTTTTTTTTGTCTTTTAAACATATTTCCATATTAGTCAAGTTGTGAAAGAAGAAACTAAAGAAAAGGGGGAAACTATACACATAAAACAAAGATAGAAACAGTATGCTTCAATATTCACTAAGCCTCCATACTCTTCTTTATGGATGTAGATATCATTTTCCATTGTGAGTCTTTTGGAATTGTTTTGGATCACTGTATTGTTGAGAAGAGCTAGATCATCACACAATGTTGCTTACACTGTGCACAATGTTCTCACTTTACTCAATATCGGTCCATGTAAGTCTTCCCGGGTTTTTTTAAAAACCTGCCTGCTCACTATTTTTATAGTGCAACAGTTTTCCATTATATTCATGGACCACAACTTGTTCAACTGTTTCTCAACTGATAGGCACTCCTTCAATCTATGATTCTTTACCACCATAAAAAGAGCACAGTTAGCCCTTTTGCAAGCTTCTCATACCCTCACTTGCCTATCATTTCCTTGCAGTATTGTATATTGTAATGCAGAGTACAAAGAGTATGGACTTGTTTGAACACAGCCCCATTGGCACCATAAAGCAAGCTAAAGTACAGGCTTCTTTCCTAATAGATAAAAGTAAAGTGACATGCTCACTTTGATTACACAACCTTCTAAGTTTCTCTATCTCTGTGGCAGTTGCTGAAAGAAGGCTTTCAGTGTTTTGAGCAGGTATCTTATAGCTGTTTACAGGAGGGCTTTTCTAAGGTTTCTCCTTTTTCTAGTTCCTTGTTAAATTTACCTCCTTTTACTTTAGAAAAATTGAGAGTCTTCATAACTCATAAACACCCTGGTATAAATTGTTGGTAAAAATTTAGTTCTAAAGAAATGCTATTAGGAATCTATTCTAGTGTGTCCAATCAATTTGATACAGCTAGCACATAGTTCTGGTCCATTCAGGATTCATCTGACTTTAAAATGAATCCTTAGAAAATAGTCAAGGACTGATGAAAGATTCTCTAATTCATAATACAAGCTATAATGTTACAACTGGTTTGGGGGTGATGTGCCTCTTGTTCATGGTGTGAACATTCTGACAATTAAGTCACATTTATAATCATGAAACAATACACAAGACTGTCAAGGACATAAGTGATGGCATGTTGAATGATTTTTAGGGCACTGACCAGCCATAAAGTCCTATGTTACCTGATGCTTATAATGTCTAAATTAAGTGTGGAAGATTGTCCTTGGCCTTGACTCACACAAGGATAAGCCATCAATAATTCTACTTGAGGATAAATGTGGGCCTCTTATTTTTTCCTCAGGTTTATTAAAGTTAGGGATAAAAGACAGTAGTTTCTTATTCCTTGCATCCCCTGTAAGGAACAAATGGTTTTCATCTTTCTTAGGAACAAAGAAAAGAAGTACTTTGTTAGTGGACAATAAATTTGAGAAAATTCTTCTGTGATTTCCTATTTTACTGTATGGCTATGTAGGTAAGTTTTCTTGCTTACTTATGATTTAATTATTTATAATCATATAAATACAAATATTGAAGTAGTATTGTCCCCAAACAGAAATCCAACTGTCAGGCAGCAACTAATCTTTTGTTCTTTTACCAAACATGCCTAGAAAGTTCTTGTACTCTGAAAGTATTTGGCCCTTATGGCTCTTAATGGTAGCTACCATTGCTGGAGAAAGTTCTTGTGCTCTCTGTATATCCAAAATCTATGCTCCATCATTCAATATAGGGATTGTGATACAATCATTCTAACACAAAATCAGCTCTCTCCACCTTCATTGTCAATAAGTACCAGAGCTATATCTATATTTAAGCTATAGTCATCAATTTTGCCAAGTAGGGGAAATGATTTTTCAAAACCAGCTAGTCCCTTCTCATAAAAGGCTACCTTTCACAGTCACTATTTACTCTAATGTTATCTGTGGGCAAATTGTCATTCCTTATTTTCTCATCAAGTTCATGGAAACACAATTTCCTGATGCTCCCAGAATCTATCATAATTTGCTTTAAGTAGTCCTTCAGCAATACCCTAAGCTGTCTCCTCCTAGGTTAAAGATGGTATAAGAGTTCACCAGATTTTTCTCCCAATTCCTGACAGGCTTTGCCTGCCTGAGTTCTCTAACTGAGAATTCCAATCTCGGTAATGCTGTTTGTCTTTGCTTTTTGTTAAGGACAAATTTAGGGAGTCCATTAATTTAGAGACCTGGGGCCTTCCACTGACTCCTAGCTACATTGATTCTGGGTTTTTGTTTTTGTTTTTGTTTTTTGCTTTTCCTTTTCAGGCTGCTCCACCTCTATGTTTGAAAGCAGAAAGGGAAGGGTGGAATAAAGAAAAAGCTGAATTAAGATGACTTGGCAAGATCTATAACAAGGAGGAAAAGATGATTCCAAAAAGACTCATTTAAGAAAGTTCAAAAGAATTCTGTGATCATTAATAAAGCTTTCTTAACTCAGTACCAGATTACCATGGTAAACCCATCTTTGATTTCTCTACCAAAATTACAACCCTCCTTTTGTACCTTCAAAAGCAATCAGATTGATTAGCTTTTCTAAACCCTCAGGCGATACATATTCTAGAAATTCTTGAGCTTATCACTCAACCTATTCATGGGATGCAGGGGAGAAAAGAAAATCAGTGCTAACTTTTTCTCAGAATAAAATAGCTCAAATTCTCAGAAATCCATTTATGCATTCAAAAAATAGCCAGTTTTCCCCTAATCTCAATGACAAGCTCATAGCATCTCTCTTCCTTTGAATATATTAAAAAATGACCCCAAAACTCAACTGCTAGTACTACTCAATTAAGCTGAAATCATTCTGGTCTTCTAAACATAAGCATCATCCACATATGAATAGAGAAAAGCTTCCTCACTAATTTTTAAACTGTTTTTATATTTATCTGTCTTTTACAAAGGCATCCTGGAATATTAGACATAACACTGGACTCAGAAAAAGGAAGTCGTAGCAACAAATTCTGCTACAGATACTTACTGTATGACCCAGGCAAGTAGCAATCTCTCTGAGGATCTATTCTCATCTATAAAATTTGAAGATAATAATGGCATCTACTTTTTAGGGTTGCTATAAGAATTAAGTGAGATAGTACACATAAAGCCTTTTAAAATCTTAGAATGCTAAATAAATCCCAACCATTAATACTACTATTCATCCAATGTCTGCTGTTTTCAACATCATTCTTCCTTTCTCCCTCATACGTATCCCTGAATGTCTTGTATTCCACTTAATGCATATAAATCATCCTTGAGAAATAGTATGTTATACTTGTAAACAACATAGCATGTATTTTCTTATTGTCCTTTGGATCAAGAGGAAAACTGTATGTTCCACAGTTATGAAGTTATAATATTTATAGCTTCATACAGGAGAATAATCGTCAGATGACCCTTTAAGGCATAGACTAGGCTAAGTGAAATGACTTCCAAATAACACAAAATCTATTAGGAATTAAATTAAGACTTGGGTCTTAAGCAATTAAAAAAAAAAAGATTTTGAATGATTTCAATAGTATTTTTGTAAATGCTCCCTAACTTTCCCTAGAAAATTTTTTCTCCAGACTAAGAAATGAAATGAAATTTGTTGTATTGTTCGTTTTCCCTGAGAAGGAAGAGTATGGATATTACATAAGGGAAATGACCCCTTAGAGAATTATTTTATTCATGTTTTATATTTGTTGTTACTTGTTCTTCCTGTAGTTTAAAAGTCTACTGTTTACATAGCTGAAGTTGAGGGTTAGTCAGATTCAAACCCTCATCAGTATTAGGAAAGAGATTGAAAATCATTTAAAATTATTCATCAAAGGTGATGAATTCCTGTGGGGGAAAGCCACAGTTTCTCTATATAATGTTAATCTTTTGGTAGCAATGAATTTTTTAACAATGTATTCGTCCCTTGGAAAAACCTGATTAGTAAATGTTTCCCATGTTAACTTCAGGATTTCTCATGATTTTCGTTTATTGTAGCCAACAATGGAAAATATCAACTGGATGGTAATTATGAAAGACCAAATGTTTACATCTTTATGACTTTCTGCAATAAACAAAAATGTGTCTTATTTTCTTTTAAATAAGAGCCCATGAAATGCATCGACCATGCAAATCAGTTTACCTCAGTCACATGCCCTGGACCTAATAGAAATTTAATCAACTATTTCTCTTAATAAACTAATTTTCAGTTTAGAAAAGAATTTATGTTAGAAATGAACTTGATATTTAGCACATAAATTTGTGCTTTTTTACCTTTGTGGTGTAGTTAGCAGCAATAACAATAACTCACACTTATATAAGTATTTCAATATCTACCAATTTCTTTACAGCAAGATTAAGTAGTAAGGTGACATTATTATTATTTCCATTTTTCACATGATAAAATTGAGGCTTAGGGTGGTTTCATGGATAAAAAGCCACACAATTTGCAAAGGCTGAGCCAGGGCTTGAGCCCAATTTTAATGACTCAGAGTTCAGTGTGGAAAGAACTAAAAAAGAAGGGACAATAATAGCTTTGTTATTAAAAATAGCCATCTGAGAAATCCTTAGCCATCTGAGAGTGCCTTAGCAAGTCTAACAACATGTTTACATTTTTGTTTTTTTGTGGGAGGAGGACAAGGCATAAATTAATCATTGTTCATTTTCTGAGTCCATGATTTGATGGTAGTTTGTCATAATGCTGGGATCTCTCCAGTAACTGACTGGTTTCCTTGCTATAAGTAAGAAATGATGAGTTATTGCTACAGGAGTACTGTATACTATGTAAAAGATCATTTTCATGAATTGTCTTACCTGGGAGGCTTCACTTTTGTATTTTCTGTTTGTTTATTCTCTTCTAGGACTTTTCAATATCAGAATTCCCTAATCTCTCTTCCTCTTTTGTGTTAGAATGCAATAGAACTAACTAGTCCCTTAATAAGTCCAAAAGAGAACTCATTATATTTTCCTGAAAACCCATCCCTGCTCCATACTTTCCTATTTATATTGGTAGCCATAATTTTCCTAAATACTCATTTGGAGGGTCATCTTTCTATCCTTAATCTCTATATTTAATAAATTAAATCTTGTCAAACTTGCCTCTCTCTAACCATAGAGTCTTGATTCTAATTCACTTAATCACCTCTCACAAAAAAGTCTCCTAATTTTTCAATATATCTCTCCAAATCCATTATTCAGAAAGCTACCAAACTGACAGAGATCTGAACATATCAACCTCAATTGCAAAAATCTTTGAAGATGTTATTACTCTTCCTTCCACCCTCATATGTTATTATGTACTTAATGAATACTCTATTTTGATATATTTGAATTTGCTATCCCTGCCTCCAGTAGAATACAATCTTGAGAATAGGAACAGTTTCTTTTTTGTTCTGTAGTCCACGAGCAGGAACACTACATTGCATACCATAGGCAATTATAAAATATATTTATAAATTATATTATAGATATAATCACATATTTAAATATATGATATACAAATATATCATAGTTATAAAAGCGCAAACATTTGTTTTTAATTATAATACTAGAAAAACTAAATACTGAAGAAAGATAAGGAGACAGAGCTAGGTAAAGATTGGATTACTGATCCTGAAAGAAACAAAGTGCACTAAGGGGGAAAAATAGGAAGAGAAGTACTTTGAGAAGAATGAGAATAGAAAGGATACAATAAGAAAAACAGGGTAGTCACTTTAGGAAAATGTGTTAGGATACTTTATTATCAATGACATGTGTATCAATATGCCTATAAAAATGACTTCCCTAATAATATAAAGTCTAAATCAAGTATAGAACACTGGGGGAGAATTAAATGGAAATATAAGAACCATTCTTTTTCGTTATTTTCTAGAAAATCCAAGGTTCCAAATGCATTTCTAAGACAAAAGCTGATTTTATTCTATTCCTGCTAAGGAAAAGATGCAATACTAAGAATACAAAGTGAAAGCACATTTTGGACATTTGAATGATGTTTTAAAAATTATTAAGAATGTCTCATTTATTATAATCCTGAAACATCTTAGATATTATTTTAGTCATCCTGCATAAAACCTTACCTTTAGACAAATAAATTTAAAGATTTTAGCTAAGGTGAGAATTTTGATCATTACTTTTTTTATACTCCAACTGTAGAACTTTTCTCTTTCTTTAAATGACATATTTTCCTACTATCTAACTACTTTTATGCCCATTACAAACATACAGTAAGACTTTAGAAGTTTTATGGCACTTCACAACATTTGCAGTTTAAATACATTAGCTTTTCTGCTATTCATATTTTTGCTACCAAAGGTCTTTTTTTCCAATCAGAAATCATTTAAAAAACCTCTTTCAATGTTAATTTATTTCACAGAGAGACTATTCTGCCAAATATAACAATTGACTGATGTTAAATATGGTTTCCTGCTTTTTAAAAAAGGTACATATACAAAACCTGTATTGTATCCCCAAAGAAATAGAGATCATGAGCAGTGTTTGAGCTCAATTGTCAGGACCAAGTGAAGGAATTACATAAATTTATTCCAACATCTCCAAATAGTAGAAACATTATTTTTCAGTATCTTTTCCTCCACTACTTATAAAGGCTGGAAAGTAAGAGAAAAAAGACTGGGTTTTCCCACCTAAGTACAAAATGAAAATGGAACTCATTTGTATTAGAATGATACACTGGCAATTACTGACACATTGTAAAATTATTTTTATCTCAGCAGAACTAGGGTTTGAAGAGGTATAATTTACACACTGACTTTTTTTAGGCACTAAACTTAAGAAAAATTTTTTCTGAACCAATTTACATTTTAGAATCATCAACTATTAAGTTTTTATTGCTGCAAGGTGCCAAGGACTCAAAGAATTAAAATGGCACAGGATTCCCTCAAAGCACTTAGAATTTAATTGGAAGAATAGAAGAGAAACATATATTTGTTAAGTATACACTGAGTACCAGACATTGTGTTAAGCACTTTACAAATACTATTTCATGTGATCTTCACAATAATCCTTTGAAGTAGAGGCTGTTGTTATCCTCATTTTATAAGTTGAGGAAATTGAGGATGACAGAGATTAAGTGACTTGTCCAGAATCATACAACTAAAGTTTGAGGTCAGATTTTAACTCAGGCCTGGCATTCTATCCAATGCATCACCTACCAGCATAATATAATCCTAAAAGTATTATACATAAACAGTAAGGATATGCAGTAAATAGCTGTGTCTACTAGAAAGATATAAATGAGCATAAAGCAGAAAGTAATTAAAACAAAGGAGAGAGCCAAAAAAAAAAAAGATTTAAGAAAATTTAAGAAAGGAGAAATCCCTTTTTGCTATAATGGAAAATTAAAGAGAAGGAATATGGGTAATAGCTCTGTCATCAAGGAGGTAAATTGGGACCAGACAGCTAGAGAGCCCATTTAGGATTTCTCCCACCAGTAAACATGATTTTTCCCCCCTTTCCAACTGGGAGATGACGCTAGGTCCCATAAACTGTAAACTTAGAATAAACCACGTTTGTCATTGTAATTAAAGGCATTAAAGAAATTAGTGGCAATTTCAAAATGCTACCTTGGGGTAAATTAAGTTATATTTTTTGCATTTCAATGTAATCTTCCACACAATTTACTACTAGAGCACATGAAAAGAATCTAGATATGACTGGTTTTTAACTATCATTTTTATTTTTTTTATTTTTATTTTTATTTTTATTTTTTTTTTGCTTTTTGCTGAGGCCATTGGGGTTAAGTGACTTGCCCAGGGTCACACAGCTAGGAAGTGTCTGAGACCAGATTTGAACTCAGGTCCTCCTGACTTCAGGGCTGGTGCTCTAACCACTGCGCCACCTAGCTGCCCCCTGGTTTTTAACTATCAGCAGAGCTGGACATTCCATAGGTTCTACAAACACTGAAGGGATTGAATATGATCTTAGTGATAAGTTCTCTATGCTAAGGACAAATTCATCTGACTGTAGATAAGTGTAGTATATACCAGCAGTATAATCAGAAGGGAATGAATTTCTCAGTTATGGTGGTCAATGAAATTAATTTTATAAAAAATTATCTTCAGAGATAATTTACCTTAAATTATCTTTGGAGTGTGGGTCTAGAATAGAAGAAAATAGTAAGTGCTAAGAATCACATAATTTAGGATTATAAATATCAAATAAACTATTGGTACTGGAAATATGAGAACTTTGTTAAAAGATCTATGATTTGATATAATGCAAAAGAGATAGAACCACCTCAATATGCTATTTGCCTTGTAAACAAAATAAGGTAAGTTGTAGTTGAACTGAAAGATGCCTCATAACTTTCTTTGGAATTAGTAAATGTCATTTTACTGTGAGCCCAAAAGGACTCTGAAACATGATTTCATAATTCATTTTGCTATCTTGCTTTGCATAGCTCTTGAGAAATATAAAAGAGATGATCATAGTATTGTTTTCATTATACCATACTGTTTCAAGGGGTAAAACAGAATGAGCTTCTTCCCAGAAACAAATGAGCTGTTTAAAAAACAAAATGGGCTTAAAAAGGATCAAACACTGAACTGCAAGTCAGATTATATCTGGAGTACCATATTCAGTTTAGTGTTCCATAATCTAGAAAAGGAGTGGACAGGTTGGACCAAGACTATGAAAAGGCAATCAAGCTGGTGAGAGGAATAGAAGTAATGCAATATAAAGATCAACTGAAAGAATGGAATTTTTATCTCAGAGAAGACCTAAAGTGACCATGATAATTGTCTTCCAGAATCTGAAGGGCTGTCAAGCAAAAAAGTGATTAAATTTGTTCTGTTTAGCCCCAAAAGGACAAAGTAGGACAACTGGTAGAGAAGTAGCAGAAATGCAGATGTAGATTTCCTGTAAGAAAAAGCTTCTGAACAATTACAGTAATTCAAAAGCATGGTAAGGTGCCAGAACACAGATTTATTTTACTCTTAATAAAAAACTTTAAGCCAAGCTACATGAATACTTAAGAGATACTTCAGAAACATTACTTGGTCATGTGACAAACCGGATAACATCTAAGATTCTGTACAGTTTGTGGACTCTGTGATTCTCCAGAAACTCTAAATGAAAAGCAAGTTATTTTCAATTAAAAAACAAACAAACAAACAAACACCCATTTATTGGCTAACTGTCCCTAGGCCTAATCATAGTTCAACTAAAGGGCTCTTTCTTAATAATCTCAGGCTCTTTTGCACAGAAATAGAAATATTATTAATGCATCATTTTAGGCCCATGAGAAAAGTCATGCTACTTATATACAAAGCCTTCTTGAATTTACCTGTTGAGGATCTGGAGCGGCACTGTCCAGTCATGGGGTTATACTCCTGGTTTTCATCAGAACACATACAGAGAAAGGATCCTTCTACATTTTCACAGAAGGCTTCACCACATATTCCGCTAAGCATTTCACATTCATTCACATCTGGAAAACAAAGGATGAACTGATTGAGATGTATTCTTCATTAGTGAAAACTCTCTTTTTATTAGCTAAGCTCATCCTAGTATGAATTGTGGAAAACAGAGATGATCCCCAATGAGCAACTAAAACTTTGCTTAAATTTAAGCAAATAATATGCCTAAAAATGAGATTATTATCTGTACTGTAAAGGACCTGAACACTCAAAGAAAAAGTTCTAAGTCACATTCCTTGCTTATGCTAAAAGATAAAGTTTTAAAGGATCTAAGATCCTATTCAGACATTCATGAATAAGTAAACTCAGTCTCATAGATACTGAAAAATAACACAGAATTTGTAAGTTTCATAAAACTTTACTGTAGCCCCCTTGGACTTTTTATCATGATTACTTTTATAAAACGTGACTCTAAAAAGCTGCTGTTCCATAAATTTAACAATATACAATTGACATAACATTCAGGTTCATTTGAAAATTCTGTAGAAATTAACTGCTCCACAAAATGAACATGTATTAAATAAATAGGGCCAAGAGATTATATAAATGATTTTTCTCCTTTCTACTTAACTCTGTTGATTTTTTCACATGACAATTTCTTTTAGCTAATCAAATTCTTTTTTTCATAGTTATAGTAAAAGTACACAAGAGTATACATAGAGCATTTTTTATTCAAGAATTATGAAAGCACAAAGATCCATCCACATAAATCTTGGGTTCCCGACTGACTTTTCTCAAAATGGAATCATATCCATGACTCTATTTCCATTTTACTCTGCTTCCTGAGCTTATATAAAAAAATTTATTAATGAGTAAATAATTCAATAATATGTGGGAACCAATTTTTAACTGTAGATATGCTTTGGTCTAATACACAGACACAAAATAAGCTCCCTTAGCAAATCCTGAGACTGTCCTTGCAGGATTAAGTGGGAACTCAGATTATCCAAAGTATTCAAAAAGAAAAAAATAATTGTCAAGTTGTAATTATTGAATAATTAATTCACTTTTTTCACAACCTAATTTAGTCAATACTTTATTATAGGGACTAATTTTATATGTACATGTTATACTGTCCTATATATTTTAATACAGAATTAAATTAACTTCAAGTATTTTTTAATCACTTTCAAATCCAGATATTACTTACCTACCTCTCAGCATATTAAAAAAAATAAATGTAAAGCTGTTTTTCATCTATAAAATGGGGATAATGTAGCAGCTTTACTTCACAGCTCTCATTATTTTTTTTAAGATTTTAAATTGATTTAAAATATTTAAATTTTAAAATTTTTATTTAAAATTTGTTCAAATTATTATTGTTAATAATAATACTACATTTATATGATGTATACATATATACACACATACAAACATTTATATATATAAAAATAGACCTACAGCAACAGTTTCATGGAAGCAGATCCCACAACTCCTCCCTGAAAATTCTCAGATAGACTCCTGACCAAGTTACTAGGAAAGTAGCTACTATAATGCAGTTCTATATTGATTTCTTAGAGTGAGACAAACTTTGAAGCCTTTGACTAAAAAACTCTGAACCATTCACTTGTTGCTAGAAAAATGAATTTCTTATTACAAGTTCAGCTTTAGTTTAATGGCAAATTTCCAAATTGAAGAGTTTATGAATCCTACTCATAGGCCATCTGTCACTAGGATAAAAGAACAATTCTTTTCCAACTGAGGAAGACAAAAATAACAGTTTACTATTTCATAGAATCTTTATGTGCTATAATGCCACACTAATTTTTTTCCTTCCACTTATATAACTTATTCTGAATAAGCTTCAAATGAATATGGCTTCCAGAAATCACCATCCACAAAACACTCAGTAATAAACTATACATATATATTTATATAAACATATACGTATGTATTTGTGTATACACACACAGACACACATATATATTTCTACTGGAGCTTATGCCATGAGAACATATTCCAGTATATTTCATGATATTCAAGAGAATTTCCATCATCACCAATCCCAGAACACATTCACTAAAAAAGAAATAAATCTACAAAATCATGTGTCACTTTATAAGACTATTGGGAAATAACACTATTACCAACATTCTTCTTTAAATATAGTGCCCAGGGTGATTGGTAAGACAGCCAAGCCCTACCATACTGGACTATATTTCTGGTAGGAAGTATTATACAGCTCTATTTATTTTGCTAAGAGTTTAAGCAGATGGACTACTTAAAAAAATGAAAATCAAAATGAAATTCTTTTTTAAGTTCAACATTCCTTGACTTTCTAAAAGCATAATTCACTGCATCTTTTAAAAATAAACAAAATGACTCATCTTATTTGATACTCCATTTGACACTCCCTTTCATGCAGTTTCTAAAGGAATGTCTTTATTGAATGAACACATCTTTACAAGGTATTTGATTCGCAGGAAGAGAATTAAGATTAAATACTTATAGAATAAATTTATTTCATACAGATATCTTGATTAAATGTTGCCTAAACAATGTTTGGAGAAAACCAGTCTTCAGTTGATAAAATGAACTTTTTTCTGATTAAGGACTGCTTTTAAAAGAATCCTAAAAACTCACCCACACATCCTTGTCCATCCTGTGGGGCCTGAAAGCCTTGATAACAGAGACAGCGGAAGGAGCCAGGTGTATTGTCACAGAAGCCATGACTGTCACAAATAGTGTTGTTTACACATTCATCAATATCTACAAAAAAATGACATTTTCACATTAGGCACAATAGGAAGACAGTTTAACAAGCACATGACATCATTAATATATGGACACAAGAAAAAATATCAGGTTATTAAGAGATGTATGTTATTAATATGTATAAAATATGTAATATGTATATAATGGCAATGTCAAATAAACATTTACTAAATTTTAACGTGCAAAAATTTATAAAACTTTAACATGTAAGTAAAATATTTTGCCTGATATTAATCAAAATTAGTTCCAAGGAAAAAATATTTATTTTGCAAAAACAATCAAAGTATCTGTAACTATTATTTTCTAAATGTTTCCATTAATAGTTTTCTATGGCAATGCATTTTGTCAGTGGAAATGTGCAAATATTATAGGTAGAAATGTTTCTAATTTTAGTCACTGCCTAATAGAGACTCTTCCATCTATTAATATTTCATTTGTCTCTGTAGACATTGCCTATGACATATTCTACTATGAAGACTAAAGTAAGCAGAATTAAGAGAATAATGACAATAATAAAAAGGAAAGTAACTTTATAATAACATAAAGTAACTATATTAGAACTCAAACTGCACTGATCTATCTGGATATCATAGGACTAATGATAAAGCATAGCTCTATCCTCTAATAGATTATTATATGCCAAATAAGACATATACATTATCTAATAAATGCTTTTGTTTATTTTTGTTCTAAGAGAAGTTCTATTGGCATGAGTGAGAGACAGAATTGGAAAATAACATTTAGTGAAGATGGGGTGGAAAAAAACTACAGACCAGATACATAACTATGAATAATTATGTCAATAAGAATGTAAAAATTCATCAAGTACACAAATGCACTGCTGGTACATTTATGACCCTGTTCAACCACTTTGGTTGAACAATTTGGGCTTGGTAAAAAACTGGTCATGAACTTTGCCTTATTCAGGCTTCTCTAACTTATCAATTGTGAGACCCTGGTTACATCAATTAAACTTTATTTGCCTCAGTTTCTTCATCTGTGACATTGAAATAACTGTGACATCTTCATCCCTGGGTTGTTGTAAGGATCAAACAAGATATTATCTGTAAATTACTTAGCAAGGTGCCTAGCATATCACTAGCATTTAAGAAATCTTTCTTTCCTTCTTGCCTCTTTTCTTAGCCTTCTATGGGGTTATTTATGTAAAATATAAAATTTATAGCATTAAAAACTGGAAATTATCTATATGTGTGTACCCAATGGCTGGAAAAATTAGATAAACAAATTGTGGTCTGTAAATGTAATGGAATAGGTGCCATATTATGAAGAAAACAAGTAAAATAATTCAAAGAAACATGGGAAATAAGTACTCCCTACCTCTCCAAAAAAAAAAAAAAAAAAAAAAACCCAATACCAGTATAAAATACCAAAACTATGAAATGAAGATAACTTTAAATGCCAACAAAACTTCAAATAAAATATTGGAAAGCTTGGTCCCAACTTATAAAGCATAGCCCTTTGTGTTTTTACTTAAAAAAAGAAAAAAGAATGAAATATTTTATACATAGATATATGGGCAAGTTCACATAAGAATACAATATTTTAAATAAAAATTGCATATTGCACATTGCAATCACTCATACTTTGTTTTAACAACATACTTTATAAGAGATTTCACTGAGGATCTGTATAATACATTGAAACAAATGTTTTGTGTCCTACTCCCAAATTGGACCAACTGTCATTCCCCCAAATACTCTATTTTCCTTCCTCTGTGCGTTTGTCTGCATTGCTAACTATAATTACCAAAATCAAACATTCTTCAAGGTCCTGCTCAAATACCATCTTTTCCATAAATAAATCATCTTTATTCCTCTTAGTTCCTTTATCCCAAAATGAGAAGAATGAACTCATATCTCAAGTTGACTCCAACTATACTAGATATATATTATATTCAAATGATCCTAAACTTTCCCTAATTCATCCAGCTAGAAGTAATTCCTTCATCTTGTATAGTATTTACAATTACTTTGTGTATCTTTTTTCCTTTTCCCTAACAGACTGTTAGCTTTTCTTCCCTAAGGCTCATCTATAAAAGATTTCATCAAATAAGAGGTCTCTACCAATACAGACTAAAATTCAAATCTATGATCCAGTTAAACAATTTCAAAGATATACTGAGTCACAGAGGTCAAAAGACTTGTGTATCCGTAAACATATACTTAGTACCAATGAGGTGAGCTCTGAATTCTGAGATTTTTTCCTTCAATCTGAGAACACTGACCTCTACTCCACAATGCCTCCAACTTTTCTCTGAGACACTCAACTTCCTATCTCTAAATATATACAATCACAGGATCTTCCTGAAATGACTTGCTTAAAGTAACATCTTTCATGCTCATCCAGAAATGTTTACTTTTTTATAAATCACTTGGATGAAGACAGAATATGCTTACAAAATCTGCAGATGACACAAAGCAGAGAAGGATAACAACAGGTACCAGAATCAAGATTTTAAATTATTTCAACAGGCTACAATGCTGAACTGAAACCAAGTTGAAATTTAAGAAGGATGAATATAAAATCTTGTATTTAAATTAGGAAAATTAACTGGAAAAAATAAAGGATGAGGAAGACCTGGCTTAGTTGACAACTAAACATTTGAAAAAGAAAATCAGTTGCATACAAGATTCATACGTGTATATAGTGCATTTAGTTTAAAAAAACAACTAAAACTAAAGTACTCTGAAACAGTGACAGTAATAGTATAAAGTCAAAATTCAAGGGACTAACATTCTGATTGTTTTTATGCTGATAAAGCTATACTTTGCAGCAAATTGTTCAGTTTTGGGTGTCACACTTTAAGACCCCTTTACAAAGATTGCATCCAGATTAGGGCACCTAGGATGGCAAAAGGCAGAGTTTGTACTGAGGTATAAGCAAGTGTCATTCTGCATACTTACTCCTTGTTATGCAAAAGCTAGTTGCTAACACATATCTGAGATCAATTTCAAATTTCTGTATATTTCATTTTATATCAGTGGGGGACTTAGAGAAAGAGGGAAATTTGAGGTCATAAATGTCAGGAAGGAAATGCAATGAAAATCTGTGACAAAACCCTATCAAAAAAACCCAGGGATGCTCTAGATCACAATACAGTAGTTGTATTTGAAGTTAGAGGATTTGATACAAAATCCCAAAGACAATTCTAATTCCTTTATAATTTTTGAGATTGAGAGTAATAGTAATTAATATAGAAAATTTTGATAAGCTATTGTTTGGATTTATAAAGAAAAACGTATACTCAACTCTTACTGGTTAATAATGATTAAGCAAATAATGCTTTAGAGTAGCGATAAGGGCTAGCAGTTTTGTGTTGTCAACAATGAGCTGAGGTAATCTTTTAGCAAGGATGCATTTGTTTCCTATCTAGTGACCTAAAAACAACAAAAAAAAATTCTGTTAGCATTTTCTTTGATAATATAAATCATTTGATATTGTTTCCCCATGACCATTCCAGGACACTGTTTTCATTGGGATTTAAAAATAAACCTAAATCTTGGCAATACATAAACTATTTTAATGAAAGCCCTGATAGGATGCTAGCCTCATTAATAACATAAATGAAAATCATCTCAATGTGTTCACTGGAATTCATAAGATAAAACTTTATTTCACATGTCAGCTTCATACTGACTCATTTCAAAGTTTATCAGAGTATTTTTTTTTTTTGGCTTGATCTTTCACATTTTTCTTATAGTATTAAACTGATTTTGTCTGAAGCTTTATTAACAACAAGGCATGCATGTCACTAGCAAACATCATCCAAAAGATGAATGTTTTTCCAAATTCCTAATAGACTGCATAGATATTCTAGACAAGAGAGCATACTGGCTGCTAATTTTGCATAGAAATTACTAATATTTTTATTTCTAACCAAACATATTGAAAATAAATACAAGAGGGAAAGGAATTAAAAGAACCAAGAAAACAAGGTAATTAAATAGGTTTTTATAATTGGAAAAAAAGTTTTAGATTTGGTGTTGAGACTTCACTTCAAATCGCATTGGACATTTGCTAGCTATGGTCTTCCACTTAACCCCTCTAAATTTCAGTTTACAAACTTATAAAACTGGGAAGGGATGTTCATTTATTCACTGTCTGCTTCATAGTAAAGATGCTCTTTAATTAGTGATAATGATGATGCAATAATAGGAGTATTCCAAATATCAGAAAGAATTACAATGTCAAATGTCTACATGTACTCATTTTTAACGTGACACAGCAATGATTGGCTCAAAATTTGGCTGGCTTTGATAACTGCATTATATGGAAGATCATGCTGAGATGCTTTCTGCTTATTGCCAATGGATCAAGAGCTGAGGACAGGGATTTCCCCACTTTTGCAATTCTTTTTCCAGCATCTAGCATAATGCCTGGTACAGAGTAGATTTTTTGTTGATTGCAAGATCATTCCTGACAGTGATAAAATCATAATCTGGATTAAGAAAAAGTTAATTATCATCAAAAATACATAATAATGAAAATCATACTTGAGGCAGGTTTCATAGAAAGGTATATGGCTAGCAAAATGGTTTAATTTTTATCCATCAGTCTCTAAGCATGTATTAAGTACTATTTCCCTGGCACTATGTAAACGGATAAAAAAAGAAACAATCCATATTCTCAGGGCATTCATATTCTATGACTACTTCATTAAAATGAAACTTGGACATTTAACAAGATGAAACCATCGTGGTCTTATTAAGACTGATGAACCGACATATTTTGCTTTCAAATTAAATAAATTGTGATTTAAGTCTATATTAACAAAACTAATAACAAAAACAAAGGTACACATAGACGAGTGTACACATATAAATTTATGTATTGCCTAAAGTGTATATTTGTATTCACTGTAATGAAATAACTGGCTTGTTTTCTCTTTGGACATATCTAGTATTTTTTGTTAATTCTATTTTTTTTGTTTAGTTGTTTATAGCCATATTAGACTCCACGCAACCCCATTTAGGACTTACTTGTCAAAGATAATGGAGTGGTTTGCCATTAGCTTCTTCAGTTCATTTTACACATGAGGAAACTGAAATAAATAGGGTAAAGTGACTTGCCCAGAGTCACACAGGTCTATTAAATGTCTGAGGCCAGATATGAATTAAGAAGGTTAAGTTTTCTTGACTTCACTTGTACATGTACCCTAGCTGCCCTGCTTCTATTTTTAACCAAGCCAATATCCATTTTACTCCTCCTAGACAGGATTTATCTAAAATAATGAGAAAAATTTCATTAATAGCACTACCCTGTTGCTACAGGGTCACCTTAGAGAAGCAAACAGTAGCAAAGGGAATGGCATTTGGCTTTCACCTCTCCTACATGAAATCTTGCATAGATACAATTGAAGCTGGAATTAAATGTTAGTCCTTTACTTTGGAGATTAAAAAAAAATTACCATACTGATATCTGCATGTTGTAGGAAAAGGAGCTTAAATTTGGCGGGCCTAAAAGTGAAGGACCTCTGCTATAAAACCAAAATCCAGTAGCTGTCTTAGAATTCTTTCTATGCTAAGCTAGTAGTCAGAAGACCTGGCCTTTACTTTGGACTCCATCACTTTGGGACCTTTAGGTTAATCAATTCACTTCTAGTGCCTTTTCATCTCAAATACAAAATAATGTCACAAGGCTTTCAAATCAATGCACAGTTTAACACAAGAAATGATATTAGTAGAGTAGATCTCAGCCTTTTAGTAGAAACCAGGCTTTAAAAAAATGGTATGAATCTAATATTTAACTGAAAAGTGTCATGTCTACTGCTTTTCTCCATAAAAAGGAAATGACCCACTACTATTTCAGTCCAATACTTGCCAACCATTTGGAATAACTAAATCATTTGGTGCCAGAATCCTTGAGAAAGGAGGTTCAGAGGAAAGGAGTTTGAACTGGAAGAAATTTAGGATTCATACTTCAATGGAAATGCAGTATTTACTTTCCTTACCGACAGGAAAGGAAGCCAACTTGGAGACAGTAAACCCTAGCCAAAAAGTTGGACTGAAAGAGATTAAACTAAGGGAGAAACTGCCCAAAAGGAATTAAAAGACGGCATGGAGACTGGTCCAAAAGAGATTAAAGAGACAGCAACATACCAACACAGAAAAGAAGCCAGTGTTAATGAAGGATAAATACAAAGGAAAAAAAAAAGAATTCTAATCTAATCAATAGAAAATTAAAAATGGTATTTGGAGAAGGCCCAGAATGTATAATAGGGTATGGAAACAGATTTAAAATGGTTCAGTGAGGTCTGGCAGCAATGATGAGGTTAGAGAATATGGATTTAAAGCGCAATGGAAAACGAGGTTTTTCTCCCTTCTTCTGGGAAATGGATATAAGCCAGAAAATAACTAAAGATATCCTATTGCAAAATTTAACCTTCTCCTTTCTGAAAGAGGACTAATGGGAAAAAAGAATATAAGGGCTTTGAAGTCTATGAAATAGAGCATTCAAGAGATAAATAGTAGAAAATCAGCAACCAAAAAAAAGTCTTACCCTTAATCACAAATCTATTGTTTTTCACTCTATCTTGTACCTGACAATTTCTCCAGAATTTATTGATTTCAAAAGTCTCCATTTATCTTAGTTTTATGGGGGCAGATTTGAAAAGATTATTCTCTTTTATCTCTTGCATTACATGTAGAACAGGTTCAAGTAACTACACCAAAAATTGATTCTGGATTCATCAGGCAAAGTAACAGTTAATATAAAGTCTATTCTACTGGAACTCACCTAAATTCTGATTTCATGTAATGAATATTGGAGATAAAGAAAAGGAAGAGGAATAGCAATAACAACAGCAACAGCAATTTGCAGTAGAAGTAACAAAATGTACATGAATAAAAAAAAATAAAATTGGAATCTCAGAATTGAAAAGCACCTCAGGATTTGTCCAGTTTACAAAGGAAAAGGCTTTTTACAATCTCTATGATAAGCATCCAAGTGGACAAAACAAAATATATGGACTGATTTACTATTAGAACTATACAGAAGTGGCACAAGCTACCCTGGAAAATAAAGGATTCTCTCTTATAAAGGTCTTCAAATAAAAATTGGACAACTATTTATTAGGTATAGTAGAAAAGATCTCTTTTAAGGAATATTTTAGATTAGTTATCTATTGAGATTCCTTTTAAATTCTGATATTCTGTGATTCTATTCATTAAGCCTCTTCTTAAAGAGGCAGCAGGGAGATAGCATGATGGAAAGAGCACTAGGGATGGAATCAAGAATATCTGGGTTCAGATTAATATAGACACTTAACAGCTATAAGGTCACAAGCAGGATGCTTATGATTCAGTATCCTCAAATGTGAAATGGAGATGATGAAAGTACTTAACCTTGAAGGTTTGTGAGGAACAAATAATAAAATATTTGTGACATGCTTAACACAGTTCTTTGAATGTAGTAGGCATTTTATAAATATTCTCTTTTCCTTAAAGAACGCAGGTAATAGATATTGGATAGCTCAGAATATGAGACTAAATTTCTCTAAAATATGACTCTCTGGAATTTAGAATTATAAATTTAGTGTTGTAAAGGGCAAAAAAAATATCTAAACCAAACAACTCAATTTACTGATGAGGAAACAAACTCAGTTGACTGAAGTTGTCTGACTCCAATTATTGTGTGCCCAATTCTGTCCTCCAAGACTAAAACGTGCACATTAAATAAGGAAAAGTGTTTATAAACATCTTAAACTATGTATAAGGGTGAAATTGAATATTCTTTTGAGGGAAATATTTGTTTTAGCTATACTATAAAAAAGTTAAGAATTATATTTTGCAACATGTTTATAACTGAATTAATAAAAGATGTTTGGAAGAAAATGAATGAGAACTGCTTCGACAGGCTGATCAATAGGGAAGCATTTCTTTTAGTGATGCCAACATTGATAAAATTCTTCCTCCATTTCCGTCCGTAGCAGGGAGTGGAGACTGTAGGTCTCTAGAAAATCTTTATTTATTATCAAAAATCATCTGTATTTTTCTGAAAATTTTTGGAAAGAAAGCACCTGACACATTCATAATCTGTACAAATGAAAGAGTAAGCAAATTGGACAGTAGGCATTGATATCTTCTTAAGTTGTTTGTTTTTTTGCGGTAACAATGTCATCTGGAAATTTCCCTCCATTATTTTGACACATGATTCTTTTTGACATTTCTTGAATAACTCATTCCTTAGGACATTAAAATCTGTGTCTCCACAAGACGATGTCTTCTGTTTTTTTTTTGTTTTGTTTTGTTTTGTTTTTGTTAAGTCCAGTTTCTCTTCCAGAGTTCAGTTCTATTTGTCTCAATTATGAGACTGGATTGTTATACACTGGCAAATATGTTCAACTTTTTATCTTTTCTTGTACTCTACTCAATTTTGTCTATAAATAATCTTGGGATGATTCTGGTTGAATTGAGTCTCATGCCAAGCAGTGTGAAGGCTCAATTTCCACTTTGCTGCTTTTTGTTATTTTGTCAAGTGATGTTGATCATAATCCTCTACCATCCTCCTCTATAAGTTGGATAAATGAGTGTGTATTTCTAAACCAGTGTTGTCTTTGGCTGCCGTGTCACTTAGCTTGGCAAGTTGATCAAGAGTTTGTGGATCAAAATGATTTCTGGGTTTTTTTTTTCTTTTGTTTTGTTTTGTTTTTACTTTCTTAGTATGGCAACTGCTATAAATCAAACTTCTCTTAGAAATGGTGGTGAACAAGTTCAATCATTTACTTTAAGGCATTCTTCATTTTTCAGAGCCAACAGTTCCATTAAAATAAGAAATCTATTCTGTTGGATCTGTTCTGATTAGATTATATAGTGTCTTCTCATCTGACTTTCCTCTTAATTTGGAGCAATCTGAAACTCTTTCTATTACCGTTACTGAATTTAGTGCTTACAGATTTTTGATTTTGAAATTAGTCTCATATCAATAATCAATCATATCAAGTTGTCATTAGATATTAGTCAATTTCATGTTGTGCTCATATTCAATGTTCACTATTTCTAGTGATTTCTAATTCTCTTCATGGAGAAAGTAGTCATACTTTTCAGGAGATGGATTTTCTGTGTATTTTGGCTGCAAGGCTTTAGAAAGGTCAAAAGCTTGCAAACTGGTAAACATAAAACTGTAACAATAACAAGGAACAAAATTCAAGAGCAAAATTCTACTCTCAAAAACTCATGAAAAACTTTTAGTAATATTCTCCTTTAAAGTTTTTTCTTCAGGGGAAAATGTTTCATTGGTATTCCTTTTAAATATTATTGATATTTTTCAATAGCTTTCTCCACTAATCCCCAAAACAATACTATCTTATAACAAAGAAATACAGTAAAACAAACCACTGCAGTGACCATGTCTAAAAATAAATGCCTCATTCCACATCCATACTTTACCACATCTCTGACAATTTTGTTGTATTCACTCATTTCCTGACTTTTCATGACTTTGTTTTGTTTTTTGTTTTGGTTTTGGTTTTTTTAGCAAAGATACTGAAGTAGTTTGCCATTTCTTTCTCCAGCTCATTTAACAAAATAAGGAGGAAAAAAGTGAATAGGATTAAATATCTTGCCCAGGGTTACACAGCTAGTTAAGTGTCTTCGACAAGATTTGAAACTCAATCTCTTTGATTCCAAGTCCCAGAATTCTATTCACTGAGCCACCTGGCTGCCCCTCTGACAAAAGGCAGGAGCAATACTTTTGGGTTAATTCTTTCTGATCATCTGAAGAATGGAGAGTTATCACATACTATGCATTTTCCATAAAAAGTCAACTTTAATCTTAAAGAATACTAGGAAGGTTCAATAAAGGATCCTCTAGTCCAGTTCTCTCATCTGATAGATAAGAAGTATGAGGTTTATAGAGAAGTAACATAACTAAGCTATAGACATTTGAGGTCAACTTCTCTATTTATTCTTGAGTGGGTGACTCCTCCCTGTTTAAGACTAAAAGGCACCTACAGTAATAGGACTTAGACCTAAAAGGAATATGAAAGACTATAGAGACTAAACCCTTTATTTTACAGATACTGAAGTAAAGGCTACAGAACATATTACAATGAGATACTTCACTGTTTACCTCAAGTTCAAGAGGTTTCAAATTGAATACATATTGTATTCCTTTCCCAAATGGATCCTTTTTCTAACTTCTGATAATATTATCATGTAAAGAAACAGAAACCAGAGCAAGGAGAACGCTGCAGGTAAATGAAAGCAGAAATAAATAAATGTGTGATTATATTGTGACATCTCTTAGAATATTCTGTCTTCCCAAAATACAACTAACAATTCTTGGCTTGCCTTTATAAAGCTTATCCTTCAAAAAGAGAAAAAAACTAGAGAAACTTTTAATCTGGATCTGATTCTGACCAAGGAGGAGGAACTGGCTTCTAGAGTGGAAATGATAAGAATTCCATCTTGGAATTTTTGATCAGGAAGGATAATCAGGAGTAGACTAGTGTGCATTCTAGCTTGGGAGAACAGATTTCAAATGGTCCAGATAAAGGATAGAAGAATCATGTGCACTAAAGATATCCAGACTAAAATTTTAAAGACAAACAGAATCTCAGTGAAGAAGAAAAAAAAATTATCTAAAGAGATATTAAAATTCAAGGAATTATCTATTACCTTAGAAATCAGGAAATCAACCTATATATTAATCAAGCACCCACTATGTGTCAGGCATTGGGAAAAGGAAAAATACTGAAATAATTTCTATAAGAAATGAGTTTACATTCTAATGGGAGAGAGAATACATATATGCATACACCTACATACTTAACACATATATGCAGCACAAAAAGTTAAATTAAAAAATGTACAGAGTAGTTAAATATAAAGAAGTTTGGGAGAAAGGCCAGTGGATGAGAGTCAACTGTTTACTACAAGATACATTTTATATATTTTTATATATTTATATGCATATAAATATATAAAAATATATGTAAAATTCTGCTACAAGAGGCATCATGGGTAACAGATAAAGGGCAGACCTTAGGGATAGGAAGACCTGAGTTCAAGTTCTGCTACTGATATATACTACCTCTAAGTCCAAGAGCAAGTTATTTAACCTTATACAAACTATCTCAGTGCCCCAGGCAAGCAGTTCTCTAAGATCATAAATTACAGATGAGCTGCTGAGCTTAATTCAATGCCAAGAATCAAAAAACAAAAAAACTAAATACAACACACTTTGGGAACATTTCTGTCACATGGTATGAGTATTTATAATCTTCCAATTGTGGGTTTATTTTCCTATCCAAAGGAAAAAAAGCTTTCTCTATCACCATTTTTCCTACACCATTTAGACAGTGGTCTTGAGATATCTGACTATGTTGTGTTTTTATGACATGTTAAAGAAACCATGAAAACAAAATCACACAAATTGAACAAAAAGCATTCATAATAGCATAAACATTATCTTCCAAAATTCATATTCTAATAAAGTCAGAAATAGGAATATTTAATAAAAATTAAAAGTAACAGTTTTCTTTAATATCTATATCTAAGAAAGTGGTATTTTTATTTAAAATTCAAGCAAATTTTTCAGGATCTTAAAGCATTTAAACAATGGAAAAAATCAGAGGGCAATGGAATCAATGAACTCAATACAATAAAGCTGGAGCTACATTCAAGAGCCTATACTTTCTAATTTGAATAAGACAAAAAATAAATCTCATAACTATGATAAGTGACTATTAATAGTTTAGCACATGGATAAAAAGCTTTTTTAAAATTTTGAACTGTATATACAGTATATACATATGTATGTGTATATAATATTATTATATATAATATATTATATATATACATATATACAAATAAATTTTTATTCAATAAGTTACCAACCAGGAATATAGAGTTATGAGTCCATTATCACCAACCCCTCTTCCTCTCATCCCCAAACAAAAGCTTTCCCTATTCAGATAGCTCCATCAAAAATATTCTTACTTTATATCAAAAATATGTATTTATGTCTTAAATTACTTTGCAAAGGCAAAAACTACAATGAGACAAATATCTTACAGTCTGGAAAGAGGAAAAGTGAAATGGGAGTGGGGGGGAAGATGTTATGGGGAAATCACTTTTACATACCAGATGTTTATACAATTAAAATAAAATTATGAACTATGCTTTATAAGTGAACACCTTTGAGAGTAGTAGTAAAACTTCTGAATTTGAGTGAAACATATTCGGTGTTTAATATAGAAATAATAGTATTAAATACTATAATAGTATTAAAAACCTTTGGATTAATAGCATTGGAGTTTTTTGGGGGAGGAGAAGAAATTCATCTGTAAAAAACCTATCACATAAATGATTAAATCACATCTTTTAACAGAAGTTATAATGAAAGTATGCTTCATAATTTAAAAAAAATTTCTCAGAGGAAGAATTCACAAAATATTATATAAAAATTGATGAAGTGGATAGGAAAGACTAGAATCCATCATGAGAAAGAAAAAGCTTTTTGAAAATAAATTCTGTCTGGATAGAGTTTAGGAGAATTTAAAAAAAAAAAAACGAACCTTAGGGAAGAATGAGGATTAATGATTTTTAAAACAAACTTTTGTTAAGTTTATAAAGAAAGGCAATAAAACAACGAAGATATATCATTATTAAATAGAATTCCACAAAATTTAGGGTGCTTTGAACTTTTTATTCTATTTTCATAACAGCAAGTTGGACACATGGAATATATTTATGATCACCTTAATCAGGAAAAGTTTTTTGGACTTTTGTTTTGTTTTTTTTTTAAACAATCTAAATCTTATACTTTTCTCTAAGACAAGCTGAATACTCAAATGCAATTTTAATTTCACCAATTTGGTTGTTCCCACTAATGTCCAGATTGAAACTCATTTACATGTGCATCCTGAGTGACCCTCATTAAGATTCTCCTCTATCTTCATCATCTGTAGCCAACCCAACATCCTGGAGGTCATTCTTATTTCTTATTGACATTATGAAAGTGCCAGTGGCACACTTTGGCTACTAAGCAGAGAATCCTTTGTAATCTCCTTCTGATCAGTTGTCTGACCCCTTGTTACAAGTTCTAGACTGAACGCTTCCAAAGCTTCTACTACTATATGTAGGAAACTCTGGTGCCACAAACTTCCGCCAACCTCTTTAAGTTTTCTTAGGACAGAAAAATACCTCGACTTGGCCTTTTGTTGGCTCTTCTGCTCCAAAATGTGAGGTAAAGCATTATTTTTAAAGTTTTTGGAGGGGAATGTTAAGAAAGTTCAGCTGGGTTGCCTTTTATTTACTATCTTGGCTCCATTCTCCTAAAATGTTCATATTAAAAAAGGTGAGTCTTTTGTTTCCAGAAGTTGGGCAACATTAAAAGGAGTTTTGCCATTTTCTGAAAGCAATCCATGGCATCTTCTACAACTGTGGGTCCAATAATTATCCCTTTGTATTGTCAATTCAGGACAAACATTCTGATGCTGTATGTTATGAGCAATGAGTTGTGATTTAAAAATTATACTGAGTTTAAATAACTTTTCAAGACAAGTCTAATTGATAAAGCATTTTGGGGGAGATGGATCTCTGATATCATCAGTATAAGAAAATTCCTAGTATACAAACTTCCTTTACTGAGGCAGTTCAGAAATTGTTCTGTAATTAAAAATCTTAAAGAATTGTCTAGAATTTTGAGAAGGGACTAGCCAAGTGTCACACAGCCATCATGTGTCAGAGGTAGAGTTAAAACCCAAGTGTTTCTATATCTAAGACTAACTGTCCACCCACCATACAACACTGTCCCTCCACTAAATATACTTTATCACCATAAACACATATACAATTTGTTTGGAATTTCCTATGTATTTATTCTTTTTTTTTTTTTTTTATTTTATTTTATTTTTTTAATTTTTATTTTATTTGCATAACATATGTGTGGGTAATTCTTCAACAATAACCCTTACATAGCTTTCCGTTACAAATTTTCCCCCCAACTCCCCACCCCTCCCCTAGATGGCAGGATATCCACTACATGTTAATTATGTTAAAATATTGGCAAATCGAATATATGTATACATATTTCCAAACTTATCATTGGTGTGCAAGAAAAATCTTATCTACACAAACGATATATCAGATAAAGGAAACACAATGTAAGCAAACATCAATCAAGGAGTATGAGAATGTTATGTTCCTATGTATTTATTCTAAAGAGTCATTTTGCAATTTTGCTATCACTCCTGGATCATCATAGGTACACATGATGAAGGCCTGAATCAAGGTGATGACAGTGTCAGAAGAGAAGAAAAAGTAAGTGTAAGAGATGTTATAAAGATAAAATAGAGAAACCTTTGAAACAGATAGGATATAAGGGCTAAATGAAAGTGATGGCATCTAGGTTGTGAACATGAGTGATCTGGAGGAGAGTGGTACCCACAAGAGTATTAGGGAAGTTCTAGGAAGAGGGGAAGGGAAAAATAATGAGTTCAGTTTTGGTCCTATTAAAGGTACAATATCTAATTCAAGTTACATAGAAAAATAAACATAGAAAAATAAAAAATGAACTCAAGCATATTCACTGCTTGGCCATAAGTAACATCAGTTATAGTGCCAATACCAATGCCTCAATATTTAGGTTCCTGAAGACTTATGATTTTGGTAATCCATCTGTAAAACACACACACACACACACACATGACCTAAGATTAAAATTTTAGGTTGAATTAAGAATTCTGGAGGGAAAAATAGTTTTTATTTATATCATTTTATAAGGGTTTTTGGCTATTATAATAAAAATCCTTTGTGTAGATCAGTAACATTTTCTTAACTTGGACAGAAATTAATACCTCAATTTTATATGTCATATGAAGAGTAAATACATTCTTCTCTAGAATATATTATAATACATGTAAATAACACATTGCAATAAGTAGAGAAATAATAAAAAACTTAAATAGAATAATGACATAGACTGCAGTGAAGACAAAGAATTGAGGGTCATGTGAAGCTCAAAAGTGCCTATACTTTATATTAACATCTTAATTTGTTAAGAAGTTCCTTTGATGGAAAATATGAGCTTACACATTCCATTCAGTTGTACTTTTACTTTGAGATGTATTCAGATAGCAATTGCACTGCATTTATTCTAGAATATGACAGCTAGACATACACCCATGCTTTGTTATTGCAAATCCTTGATAAAGGCTTGGTCAAGCAAAAAATCTTGGAAGCTGAAGAAAGTATATTATTTTTCTGCAAGTGATTCTAGAAAGTAAACTATCACACTTGTCTTCTCTTTCCCACATCAATGGTACGGGTAGGCCAGGAAAACAAATATAGTTCACAGAAAGAATAGCAGGATTTCTGAATTTTGTGGTGAATGAAAGTTCCCAAGATCATAGTTCTATGGTTGGAAGGGATTTCACTGACCATATAATTTGCATTTGTCATTTTAAAGATAGGAAAACTAAGAGTCACAGAGATTAAGGAAAATGTAATAGTAGATATAAGCTATGTAGAAGAGGGGATTATCTTACTTTTTTATCTGCATTCATGGAGCTTGGCACAGACACTATCATGCAATAGGTAAGCATCAACCAATAATTGCTTTACTGAGTTAGTCACTTACCCAAGGTCACATAGGAGTGACAGAGCTAATTGTTAAATCCAAATCGTCTAATTCCAAACCTAGCCTGCTTTGCATAGAATACAGATAATTTTCTGTGATTTGCTACTTGCCTCACTATTTAATAAATAACTGGGAAAAGTGTCAGTAGTCATAAGGGTCAATTGGTCAATTATGAGAAAAATAACATAATATGTCCCTGTGATGAAATCTTAGGATCACATTCACAACATTTGTCCTAATTGTGGTTGGTATAATTTTTGTTATCTCACAGTCACATCAATCAGAAGCCCAAGATTAATCACAATATTCTACCTGTTAGATATTTAACAACTAATTTTGGAACCATTACTTTATCTTAAATAGCACAAATAGACATTAATCATGAAAAGACAAATTTTTAACCAAAAAAGAACTTTGCTGATTAACAAAGAGTTGGCTAAAAGAAATACTCAGAGAACATGAATGCAATTGGTATGAGCCAGCTGTCAAAATAGAGTTATTCATGGATTCTGCTCCTTGGTAGTCAAATGTAATATTACTTGGCTAAAATATAGTGTTTACTTATCCTAAAAAGAGAAGTTTTCAGAGTCCTAAAACTGTAAAAGGTCAGAAGTGATAAAAGCTTAGGATGGGCTTTTGAAAATTTTCCTATTATGAACTTTATTTTAAAAAATTAAACTTTGATATGATATGCGGAGGATAATCAAACAACCCATGGAAAAATCTTTATTCCAAGTCCAAAAGTTGTCTTTTCCAGAAAAATTTCTTCAACTCTCTTCTTAATGATTTAAACAGCCATTTTCACTCATTTTTGCAGAAATATATTCTCAGAAGGAGCTAGCATAAAGAAAAGCAGCTTTTATAGCTGGAAGCCACATGCTAGACTGCTATATGGTCTTAAGTTTTTTTATTTTGTTTTAGAATTAAGCTAAATTAATTTTTTCTTGGAAACCTAAGAGATATGTAAATAGGATTACATTACCTTTTTAGGTTCAGATCTGAAAGTGGGTTTTCCTAAAATTTAAAAATGGTTATGTGCACCAACCATGTATAAAATAAATAGGTTATAACTGTAACAAAGGCCTCCTAGTACGCTACTTGCCCCTGCCCAAAATTATGAATATATTTTTCTGGTGCTTGATATAAAGTTTTACTTCTATGCCAATTACTTTTGGAACATCTACTATAGCTTCAAAATTTTCCTTTTATGCTATACTGTTTATAAAAAATTATGCTTCAGTCCTGAGAATAAACCTCTCTACTCTTTTTTACATCCTCTGACTTGGCTAAAATTGGCTTTACTGTTTTCCTATTTCTTATGAAAGGAAAATTAATTTTAGAAGTTCTGAAAGTATGGCTTCTGGTTTTCGAGCTTTCTCTAGTAAAGGGTCTTCTGTTAGTGGACTCTGGGCACAGTTATATAATAATAGAGAATTACTGGGACATACTGTTTTTTAAAAAGTTTTATTATCTAATTTTACTAATTTTCACTTGTTCCTTTTTAAAAAAATAACTGAGCAAACATTATGAAACACAAAAAATAGATGAAATGTTGGTAGAATTTATTTCTCTAAAGATCTTAAAAACATGAAACATGAATTATTTTGGTGCAATTCTATTGAAAGTGAGGTAAAATTGCCTGGGGTTCTTTCTACTTTAAGAAGCCTGATATGTACTAAAAAGAGATAAGAATAATGAAGGTGAATTTGTTTAACATATTAGTAAAAAGGAACTGATTCTTAAGTATTTTTGGAAATTATCATAAAGGTGATAAAGGCTGGGCCTCAATCAAACTGAGTCCAATGAAGACCTTAGCTTTAAAAGGCCAAGGTCTCCCATTTCATCCAGAGCTATTTCCAGGTGTCATGATTTATATCTGGCCACTGGACCCAGTTGCTGTGAAGGGGAAAGTAAGGCAGGTGACCTTGCATAGCCCTCCCTCACTTAAATCCAATACACTTTCATATCCTGGTATCACTTCCCTGAGTTGGCCCTCAAACTGAAATTGGTCAATTAGAAGATTTCTTCCCTCCTTCACTGTCTTTCTTCCTTCTCTTCCTCCTTCCCTCCCTCTGTCTACAGGATATCATGCCCTTACCTACAGATGCTCTTAAAAGCATTTTTTCCCTCTCGTTTGCACCTCTGAACTCTCTCAAGATATCTTGAAGTTTATTGGCTAGATTTCTTTCTTAAGAACCAGGTCTTAATCCAAAACCAATCTGATTCTAATGGGTCACCAATAGGCTTAGATCAAGTCCATTTGACAAATGTTTGGATTCTGATTGATTCAGATTAAATGTAAATAGCAGATACTTCTACTTTGGCAAGAAACCCTGAGTCTTCTCCTCCCAGATTAATTTACTAATTTAGATTTGAAGGGAGGGGAACTGGGTGAAAGAGGAGATTCTTTGCCTCAATTGCTACCTAGCCTAAATCACTAAATCCATTTCACTTACATGCCATGGTATCACCTCCCTAATATGATGGTCTTCTTCAAAAATAAAGAACAAACATGAACCACCATAAAAATAAAGGAAAATCCACAAAGAAGAGTAGCATAACTAGGATGATGAAAGGTCACAGTATATTGGGATCAAATGAATGAATTATGGATTTTTAAAATGAAGAACAGGAGACTTAGAGGGACTACCATCTCTGCCTTCAAGCATCTGAAAAGCTACTATGTTAAAAAGAATATTAGATTTGCTTTGATTGGTGCCAAAGAAGAGGAAGAGCAGAACTGAAAACAACAGATATTAGTTGTAGACTCCATCTAAGAAAAACCTTCCTGGTAATTAAAGTTATCCTCAAGTGAAATGGGCTACTTAAGCAGATCATGACTTACTCCCATAATACAAGACTTAAGGCAAAGGGTAGACAGCTGAGCGCTCCTCTGGGTGGTATTATTGAGGAATTTCCTACCAGTTTATCAAATGACATCAAAAGTCCCTGCCCACTCTGAAATTTTATGCTTTGTTTTGCTGAGAGATACAAACAATATTGCAAGTTTGAAAGATGGTTTCATTAACAATGTAACATTTGAGTTCAAGTTTGAGTGTTAAAAATATTTTGACAGAGAAGTTAAAGATGTATATATTATAGGCGGAGAGAATATTATGCACAAAAACATGTAAGTGGGAAAGTACACAATTATTATTGGAAGAGAATATGGCCCAGTAGAACTACACAGACAAAAAAATCTGTAATGGAAGATAAAGATGGGGATATAAACTGGAACAAAATTTGAATATGCCACAGTTAGAAGCTTAGGCTTTATTCATATAATTTTTTCAGAGTTGAGAGATTTCAACAACCATCTATCTACCCAATCCATTCTTTCCTTTTCCTCCCTCTCAAGATGATTTCACCTGCAAGGAAATCATCCAGACTTTGTTTGAAAACTTCCAAATGGAAAGGCACTACTGCTTCCTAGCTAGTCTATTTCATTTTGGAACAATTCTAAGTGGGAAATATTTCTTTGGATCAAGTCTGAAATCCACCATTCCTAGTCCTGCTTATTGGGGGCCAATCAATGTCTTCTTTTTCACATGACAATCTTTCAAGTTCTTGAAGACAATTAACATGCACTACCTTCCAAATCTTCTCTTCTTCAGGACAAATATTCCCAGTTCTTCCAAATGATTATAATGTCATATACTTGAGACTCTTCAAAGGAAATTCAATGGATTAAGGAGATGGTGGAATAATTTTGTATAGGCTTATGGAAATTCAGAAAGTAGAAAAGAAAAACTTGAAAGAAAGATACTGGTAGAGAATCAAAGGAATAAAAAGCAATTATTGTCATGGGAATATGTTATAATGCTGGCAGAAAGAGTAAATGCATAGGGAATCCCAGAAACAAATTACAATTGTAGTATGGAGTGTTTCATGAGCAATGAGGAATCACTGAAAATTCTTGAACAGAAAATTGAAATGATTAAAACTATTTTAGGAGAATTTTTCTTAAGTCGAAGCTAAGATTAGAATAGGCAAACATCAGGGAAAAAGGAAATCAGAAGGCAATTTGCAATAGTCATCCAGTAAAAAGTATACTGCCTTAGGACTTAGGAAACTCTAATTTTATTGGCTCTGTCATTTACCTCAAGTTATCATACTACATATACTTATTACTTCTACTTCCTTTCTTCTCCTTTACTCAACTCTTTGCAATTTGCTTTTTAGCCTAATCACTCAACTAAAACCACTATCTCCAAAGTTACCAATGATCTGACAAATCTGACAGTCAATTTTTTTCAGTCCTCAAAATTCTCAAATTATGTACTCCATTTAACCCTGGAAAGCCCAACCTTTCCTTTTAAGATGATCTTTAATCTTTATTCTCTGGTTTTTCAGGACAATAATTTCTCCTGGTTTTTCTCTCAGTTTTATGACTGCATTTTCTGAGCATTTTTTGCTAGTTAGTACAACAGACATCCTTACTCTGGGTGTTCCCCAAGTTTCTGTCCTGGGTTCTTTCTAAACATTCTTTCTCAGGAACATCATCAATTGCCAATGGGTTAACTAACATCTCCATGGTAAAAGGCTGCTAGATCTGCAAATTCAGAGTCTCCTCCTTCAGACCCCTATCACCAATTATTCATTTGGATGTTTCAAACTGAAAGTCCAGAGACACATTAAACTCAACATGTCTAAAACTGAACTTGTTACCTTTCCTCCTGTCATTTCTACCTTCACAACATCTCTCTTATCTAATCTCTTAGTTCAGACTCTGATTACCTATCACTTAAATAAATGTAACAGCTTCCTTAAGTTTCTCATCACCCCAGGTGGTCTTCCACTGTGCTGACAAAGCAATTTATTTTAAGTACAATTCTGACTATGTCACTCCTTACTCAAACTCCAAAGGTTTTTTTTGTTTTTGTTTTTGTTTTTTTTAATTACCTCAAGAATAAAACATAAACTGCCATATTAAGCTTTTAAAGTCCAGCACAACTGGCCCAACCTATCATTCCAGAACCACTAGATGGTAACCTTCTTCCTACATGGCCATATAGGTCTTTTCTCTATACTTCACCCAGGATACTCCACCTCTCATCTCTGTGCCTTTGCACTGGGGATCCCCCATGCTTGTAATATATTACCCCTTCATCTTACCTCAGAGTCCTTATTTTCTTTCCTTTAAGGTGCAGATCAGGCACAATATTCTGAAAGAAGCCTTTCCTGTTCTCTTAAATGCTAGTATCCACCCTTCTCATAAGACACTATTTAAATACTTTAATATGTATTATATGTATATTTATAATTATGTTGTATATATCTCATATGCAATTACTGTATACTCTATTATCATATAAGCTCATTTAGAGTAGAGTTTTTCATTCCTTATACTTCTATTCCTAGAGTCTGGCACATTGCCTAATATATAGTAGGAACTTTATAGTGAATCATTGATTGATATTGAGTTTCAGAATCTTTATTGATATCTTGAGTTATACTGAATGGCATCTACGGGTCCTTTCAGTAATGCTAATCTACAGTTCCAGATCAGGACAGAGTTCATATGAGCTTGAATTTTACAGAAGTGACTTTAGGAAGGAAATGGAGGTAGATACAAGATACAAATGGAGGTAGATACAAGATACAAATGGAGGTAGATACATTAAAGACGGAACTGACAGGACTTAATTAGTGACTGATTTGCATTTCAGACAAAGGAAACAAAGATGCATGTGATGCTTCATATTCATCTGACAATAGAATGCTGATAGCATTAGCAGAAATGGGAAAGTTTTTTAAAAAAATGGAGAGAAGATAATTAGGGTTTGTTTTTTGGGGGGAGGGGCTCTTTTTCTTTTTGCCCTATAACTTTATGAGAAAGTAGACAACAACAATGGTAGCTAAGTGGTCCAAAGGACTTGGAATCAAAAGACCTGCCTATGTTCAAATCCTGTCATAGACATTAGCTGTATGAATTTGGATAAATCTCTCCTAGTTTTTTCATTGGGAAAATGGTTATGATACTAACCTATTACACAGGATTATTGTTAGGATCAAATAAGCAGATATATCTAAATGCTTAGTAAACTTTCAAGAGCTACACATTAAACATTATTACTATTATCAATAACAATAATATTGTTGATTGTAAGAGAGTCTCTCCACTGTATGTCTTCACTCATTCTCTCTAGTGTTCCTGATTCTGTCTTTCTGACTCTGACAGTCATCACCTAGAGAAAGAGGAAAACCAGTTTGGGGGATATAGGAATGAACCACACATTTGTGGTCACATATTGTTTTTACACTCACAATATCATTCATGGCCATTACCTTCAAGTACTAGTTCAGGCACTCATTACTATTCACTTGGACTACTGTTTGGCCTTCTAATGGTCTCTCTTACTTAAATTTCTCTTTACTCTAATCCATCCTCCTTTTAGCTGCCAAAGTAATTTTCCTAAAATGCAAATCTGACCATGTCACTCTTGCTACTCAATAAATTCCTGTGGCTATCTACTTCCTCTAGGATCAAATATAAATTACGGTTAAAACTGAGACTTCCACAATTTGGTCTCTTTCTACCTTTCCAGTCTTCTTACACTTTAAACCTCTTCTCAACACCATAATATAACAAAAAACAACTCCAAAAGAATAAAAATTAGTTCAAAGAAGTCTTTTGTTACTTTTAGAATATTTATAGAATTGTTCATTTTTAAATAAACATAAACTAGTATGAAATTTTTATAAACACTGCACATATAATTAAGTGGCTTATGGTCTGATGGGCACACAATGAAGGTATTTTTGGCCTTTTAATGAAAACATATTCCCATTTTCTAGGCTAACACATCCTTTAGCCTATTAACCAAAACATAAATTACAACTATCTTTTAGATGAAGCTTCATAATAATAAGCTACTAGCATGTATCATTTTCCTAAAGGACATTTTAATTACTTCTTTATTATGCTTTACCTAAAACATACAATTTTTCCTTTTTATTTAGGAACTATGCTACAATTTGTAATTAGGTGAATTTAATCAGGAAGACAAATACATAGAAATTTGAAATGATCAATCTCAGGTTATTTAAGAGGTACTAATTTATAGCAAAAGTAATAATATGTAAAATTCAGACTACAGTTTTGGAATGTGAAAACTCATGTTAACATGGCAGATGTGATTAAAAGAAATTTGAATTTTTAAAAATTTTGACATGTGACTAGATATTAGAAATTCCGCCATATCAATGCAGATCAGCACCTCCTCTACAACGTAAATAGTCTTAGAGAGTTTCTTAGGGTACTGAAAAGTCAAATGACCTAAGTACAATCCTGCAGCCAATATGTATTAAAGAAACAGGTCACCCTCTCTGTGAGTCCAGTTCTAGATCTGCTCTGCCAAGCCACACAATACATATTATCTAAAGATGTTTTTTCATAAAACATAATTACCAGTGCCTAGGTTTGCAGGTCACCATGAGTTTTCCAAGACTTTGTCAGAAAAGCACCAAGTTTAAAAAAGTAGTATGTGTCCTACAATGCTGGAAAGGTGTCCACCACTTCTTGGAGATAAATCTACTTATCTCATTCCTTAAAGTCCAGCCTATTTATACTTAGAGAGACTCAAAACCAGACTGGCCACAAAGTCATGAACTTTTCAACCACAGTAACCCACAAAGATGATCTATTAAGAAGTTGCATGTACACTGTTCCAAGAGGAGAGACCTCACAATAAAATCACAGATCCTTTAAGATAGTTCCTTAAAAAGTAGGAATTATTTATGTTCCCAAAGCCAGCAGTATAAATGGTTCCATAAAAACTTTATTTTAAAAAATCTGCAATGCTTTTAAATTTTTCATTTTTACTGAATAATAAGATTCTTGCTTACTATCCAGTGACAGAGGGAAGAGGAACCCAGTGACTGAGAAAAGAAGCTGGAAATTACCTAAGGTTACAGACACTAGTCATTTAAGTCACAGATGACAATCTTCACATTCACCTTTTCAAAATGTAGTATAATTTGGCCAGTTTGGATAGTTTCTACACATTTGATTGTTCTCCAAAGATACATAGGATAAAAGTAGATAGTTACACTACTGTTAATACACCCTGCTTCCCCAGCACTATCAAACCAATTAACTTATGGTCAGACTATCAAATGCAAATGTATGAAAGCAAGGTATCTGAACAAAGATTAGCCAGAGGTTTAGAAGTGAGTCTGTCAGAGCATGAAGGTGTAGTGGCAATCACATCCTGGTTACAAATAAAAGAACAAGTATCCTGGCTGAAACTTAAACCAAAGCTAAAGGTGAATACCTGCTGGATCTTCACATAGCCTACTAGAACCTTTTCAATTCAACAGATATTTTTGTCAAGACCACTACACGACTGAGAGGGTGATACAAACTGGATTAAATCAATGAGATCTACTCCACAACCTCATGAGTATACAACAGATTAAGATATATTAATTTTTGCAACATTAATATTGAGAGGCAGCACAATTATTAGAGAGGTAACATGATAAATACTGAGGCAGCACAGTAAAGAGAACTAGCCTCTGAATAAGGAAGAATGGACTGATTTAAGTTCCATCTCTGATACATACTACCTGTTTAAACCTGAGCAAATCACCTAGCTTCTCAGTGCCCTAGAAGATTCTAAAAGAATTGGCAGAATAGTTGCCAATCTATATTGGTGGAAGGAGTCTCCTCATCTGGAGTTCTACTAATGAAATTATATATCTGGATGTTAAAACTTTTTTTAATCACATATGATAAGCAATTAAAATTGGGAATCATCCACTGACTTAAAGCCAAATGAAGTAGCAGAATTGCGTATTTTGTAATGCACAGATGATGCAAAGTTTTAGCATTAGTGACTCAAATTTGCCAGCTCATATCCCTAGGCTGGGAAATACTATAAACTTTCCAAAAAAAATCTATTGTCTTAATGTCCTTTCGAGGTCTTTTGGCACCAGATTCCTACATATAACATTATCATAGAATTTTAACCCAGGAAAACTATTTTTTGGTTGCTCATATATTATTATTATTATGCTTTTTCCTTTGGTTTCCTAAATCTAAACTGTTACTGTGATTCCCTCAATCCACCCTCATCCCCTAACCTAGGCCACTAAATCCATTTTCTCTTATGTTCAGGGTAAGTCTAGCAGCAATATTTTGTCTCAACTTAGCTGGAGAGCTAGTTTAACAAATGCCTGATTTTTATACTCCCAATTTATTTTTCATAATGCAGTAATTAGTTTCAGATGAAAGCAGTCTCTCTGATGGTGCTTGGAATAAGGGGTGGTACCTCTTGTTGCTCTTCTAATTACAGTTCATGAGTTGGGGTGCTCTTGTGATCCCTATCAGAACCTTCCCATTTACTCTTCCAAAACATGACAATTTGAACCTCAATTCTCAGAAGGATATGAAATAATTACAAGATTTATGAACAGAAAAATCTTCTCAGTTTAAGTTTATGAAAAATGTTTTAATTCCTTATTTTCTTTTTCTATCATTCTTCAGACTGGAGACACTTGAGCTGGCAAGACATGTTTCATTCTCTGGGTGACTTCTCCATCAAATCTCCTAACTACCTGATCCTTGCCTAGCTTTTTGGCACCCTTTTCCCTGTTGTAATTCCTAATTAGAATATAAGCTCCTTGAGAGTAAAGATTATATTGTGTGCTTGTGTTACCATCTCCAGCATTAAGTAGTGTATCAAATGGAATAGACTTGTGATTTAATTGGTATAGGAAACTGCATCAACCAATGAAGTTCAGCCTCTGCTCTGGAAAGTCTTGTTGCCTCGAGAATCATTAAATGCAATGCCACACCAAGTGCTACACAACCAGCCTGTGTGAGAACAGGAACTCAGAAAGAAGTCTCTCTAATCCTGAAGCCAGATCTAGGTTCACAAGATCATAGCAACTTTCAATCAAATATAATAAAGATCCAATGACATAATTCTTCTTAATATATTTAGTGCTATGTCCTAGCAAGCATGAATAGGTAGCCAAGAGTAAGCCAACTTTTCCTTTTTCTATGGATGAGCCCTCATTGGGCTACCAACAGCTAACCAGTGAATATTAAGAAGCTTTGGCAGTAAACCACTGAAGAGTATGGAGGAAATCACAGTAGAAAGCTATTGCTGACAAGTATACAGAGAAAGTATAATATAAAGCTTTTCTAAACAAAGCTAATAAAAGAGATAATCAACAAGTAACAGACTATATATTACAGACATATCTTCTGTCATGATTTCTCTGCTATTTCCATCTCTGCATTTTAACAACTTTTTAATTCATTAGCATTTCATAGAAACAATTTATATTTGCTCTAATCATCACTTCAGGTTACCATATTTGCACTGTAACTTATGATTTGTACTTTCAAAGTATGATATACCTCCAAGATCATGTTATGAGTACTTTAGTGCCTTAGAGATTTTAACTAATTAACAGAAATTAATCACCTTCCTGCTTTATCATATGATTTGTACCAGATTTCTTCCCACTCATCTTACCTTCACATGTTCGGCCATCTGCAGAAATGGAGAAACCTTGTTCACAGATGCAGTGAAAAGAACCATCCGTATTTAGACATTCTCCATGAGGACCACAGAGGTCTGTTTGCTCACATTCATTAATATCTGGAAGTTAAAATAAATTACAAATGATTAATGAACTTCTTCCACATTTCAGTGACATCAGACCCTACCTACTATGACTGATATATTTAGAAAAATCTCTTAAAGCAATGGTCTAGAAATTTTTGTTTTTCTTTTAACTTTTAAAATTCTATTTTTAGTGATTACCTTTAAAAAATAAATGTAAAAAGTACAATAACAATTACCGTATATACAATCATGAGCTGAAATAATTTTCAATTTAACAAAGCCATAATTATAATATCCTGTTTGCTTTCACGTCTTCTGATATTTTTATTTCTGTATTTTTAACACTGCAGTTATTACTATTTTTACATAATAACAGTGTGTGTAAAATCATTAATTTTGCTCTCCTTCTGTGGGTTGACTAAATTGAACTTATTTTAAAGCTGAACTTATCTTTCTATAAGACAAGCCACAATGTAGGAGGTTACATTATTATAAGTGATAATTCAACTACATACTCCATTAAAGGGTGCCAAACCTATAGAAAATATTTACTTGACAAAGAATGTTTTATTTCAAAATAGATATGTTTATAGAAGAGATATTTTGCATTTTCCGGCACCAATTAGACTTACTCAGTTTGTTTTGCTAATAATATGCCCTCAATATTAATGATTGTCATTTACGCAGCCTGAATTCTGAAGTGCAACAAAAGGTGTTGACAATGCATGATGTGTTTTACAGCAATTAACGTTTGGATTATTTATGTTCTTATCAAATTAGATATAACCTCAAAGCAGACTGAGAATGAACCCTAGACACGCTAGATATGAACCAGGCTAGCTAACAGTCAAGAAAGGCAAAAGATATTCTTCACCACATGGTCTTTCCTCCATTAATTTATCTTTTTTTCTCTACTCCCTAAATATGAGTGTCCCCAAAGTTCTAAACCTGGCCCTCTTCTCTTATTTCAATACAATCCCATAATTATCATCTTTATTTGGATCACTTCTAAGTCAACATGCCCAACTTCATCTCCCCCCTTAGTTACATTCCTATATTCATACATGCTAACTGGAAATCATCTGTTATCCCACTCTTACTTAAACTTAAAACACCCTAAATATAATTCATTGATTTACCATACTACCAAATTACATCCACACTCATGAAATTAAAATGAAACCAACAACTTCCTATAGTTGCCATTTCTACCTTGTATCCTTTCCTCTAATCTCTAAGTGAAAGGCAGCATAGTCTAATAAAAAGATTGGAAAATAAGTGGACATATCCCTTATTACCTGTGAAACTTTAAGTATACAATTAACCATACTATGTCTGTTTCTTCCTTTGTAAAGCAAGAGATGGACTAAATGATCTCTAAGGTCCTTTTCAAGCTCTAAATCTTGGTGACACAAACACATATGACATACACACATCTTCAAAGTGTGAATATCCTGACAATCAATTTATTATTAGATCTATTCTACCATGTTTAATTAATCATTCAATCCCCTACTAAATGCCAGACATGATTTTGTGCAATTAGGATACAAAAAACAAGACATTCCTTAATTCTGGGGAGCTTACACATGACTAGAAAAAACAAATATATACATAAAAAATTAGTCAAAGATACACAAATACAAAACAATTTCAGGGAAGGGGCACTAAAAACTAGTGTAATAACAAAAGGCCTCTTGAAAAATGTGACACTCAATCCTTGAAAGGATTTTATAAATTCCAAGGTGGGGGGGAATGACAATAGAGAGAAACTCTGTTTTAGGGAACAATTTGTGCTTAGGCATAGAAGTAGAAAATGGGATGTTGGGCAGAAGGTATAATAAGTGGACTAGCCGAGCTGAAATTCAGCATATGAAGAGTAATATATGAAAAATTAGAGTGGAACAGGAGTAGAGAGGTTTTAATTAGACTGTAGCAAAACTAGAGAGGCTTTAATAACAGAGAGGAGGCTGTATTTTATTCTAGAACGAGGGTCTTAACCTTTTTTGTGTCATGGATCCCTTTGGTAGTCTGCTAAAATCTATTCCCCCCCTCTGTTGACTGAAGTCCTACTTGAAAGAAGTATTAATTTCGGTTAGAGATTAGTATAAAAGAGTGGACACCTGCCCCCCCCCCCAACCCCCCAGTGGTCACATTGGGTATATGGATTTTGGATTGCGGAAGTCTATGTTAAGGGAAAAGCCATTCTTACTATATAGTCAGTGAGAATGTCCTTACTATCAAGTCCAAAAAATGTTTGTCCATTTTCTCAACGTTTTTACAACTTTTGAAATGATGTATCCTAATGTATCACTAAGTCAGTCTCCAATACCCCTAACAACATCATGAATATTGCATTTATGTCAAATACCTTCCATTAACTATTATCTCCTAAAGATTAATATATACAGAAACATGTTTGTCCTGAGATCTTTGTCCTTCATCCAGTCCTTTATAACACTGTGACCAGATATTTGAAATGTCTGGCACCTCAAATTAAAGTGGCCAAGATCAGGATGTTAATATATCAGATTCAGAATTTTATCCTTGTCCTATAATCAACTTCACAGAGAAGATCACAGGATACAGAACTTAGATGATGTTTAGTAATCAGCAAGTCTAACACCTTATTTTTAAATATGAAGAAAGTGAGGTTTACAGATCAAGTGACTTACCTAAGGATAAATAGATACTGAATGGTAAAGGTGAGATTTAAACCCAGGTCTTCTGATTCAATATTTTGGGTTTTCTCCATTATACCATCCAGATTTCTATGATATAATGACTATAAGTGCCATTTACTTGACAATTCATAGAAGAACAGAGCAATTTTCAAGTCATCACTATGTAGCAACATACTCATCCTGCTGATAGAGCTCAGCACTTTTTTTTTTCTGTACCCTCCCATATCTTTTTATCTTAATTAAAAAAGCATAGCTCACGCCTGGGTAATCTCTTGTCTGGGCCACTACAAATTCATTCTTACTGCTAACCTCACTCTCTTCAAGCACTGGCTAACTTTGGTTTTCTTTCCAGGCATACTGACTACACCACATGTCTTTCAAAGATTTCAGTTTGTTTCTCATTTTTTCATGGATCAAATCCAAGTTCCCCACCCTTTACTCAGAGGCCCTTGCAAAGTTACCCTACATTTTCTTTCTTTCTTTTTTTTTTTTTTTTTTGCACCTTAGTGCAATTCATTAAAAGCGTCATGTGCCTATTCTGAATTAGGTATAATAGGCATGGAATTTTACAAGTCATTAATTAGCCCATCTTTTTTTTTTATTTTTTTTCCCTTTTCTTAAATTTTGATGACAAGAACTGCAAAAGAAATCTAAGGGTTTTTCCAGGAAACTGCTAACAAAGATCAGCCTGGATATCTTGATCTAGAGAAACATATGCATTCAATTTGGGTTACACTTATTGAAGCATTTCTAAATGAGTCTTGCTAGTAGCTTTGAGCTAAAAAACAGACTGTATTTAAATTGGGTCTCATTCAGCAATCCCAGATTCCACAAAACAACAAAATCTTGAGTCAAGTCAAAATTTAAAACTCAAATAGATTCAGCATCTCAGTTTACCTACCACATTATTAACAAGAGACAGTTAAAACACCTTAAAATGTGATCATCATTTCAGCAATGACAGACATTGCTTTTTTCTCTTATATATGGGGTAATTGAGGCACAGAGTGGTTAAGGGATTGACTAGTGTCACAGACCTAGTAAATGTCTAAGTAAAATTTGAAAGTGAATCTTCCAGGGGCAGCTAGGTGGTGCAGTGGATAGAGTACCAGTCCTGAAGTCAGGAGGACCTGAGTTCAAATTTGATCTCAGACACTTAACATTCCCTAGCTGTGTCACCTTGGGCAAGTCACTTAACCCCAATTGCCTCAGCAAAAAAAAAAAAAAAAGTGAATCTTCCTGACACTTGGTTCATTGACTGACCTATTCACTCCATCACACAGCTTCATAATTATTGAGAAAGAAATACAAAATCAATATGCTACTCATGAAAGATCTTATCCTTTAAACAGATATGAACTAATTAATGTGTTCTGAACATATGTAACAATTTTATTTCTCCACAGAAAATTTAATTCACTCTGGAAATTACTAATAATTAATATAGCAAGAAATCTTCAAGAAGTCTTTAATTTAACAATAACCTGAAGTTCCTAGCAATTATAATAGTTAGTTTTTATATAATGGCTAGGTGACACACTGGATAGAGTGCTGGGTCTGCAGACAGGAAGACATCTTCCTGAGTTCAAATCTGACCTCAGATATTAATAGATTTTGTGACTGTGGGCAGGTCACTTAACCCTATTTGCCTTAGTTTCCTCATCTAAAAAATGAGCTGGAGAAGAAATGGCAAAACACACCTGTATCTTTGCTAAGACAACCCTAAATGGAGCCATGGATGTGACTGAAAAATGACTTGAATAAGCATTTATATATAGCACATTTAAGGTCTACAAAATACTTTATATGAGTTGTCTCAATGGATCTTCAAAGCTCTATTAGATACTCACTATTGTTTCTATTTTACAGAGGAGATAGCTAAGACATAGAGATTACTTGACTGCCCAGGGTTACAAAGATAGTAATCATTTTTTTGTTTATTTTTTTTGAGACTGAGTATCCCCTTGCAACATGGAATTTTGGACCGCATGCTCCATTCTGACTGGGGCCAGATTGCTTCTCCTTAGGCAGAAGCTTGGTGGTCCCCTCCCTGCCAACATACACTCTTGGCGGCCTACCATATTGGTGTCAAACTTAGTATTGACACCCTATCAGGTTTAGTTTTATAGCAGCTCAGAATTCCCAAGCCCAAAGAATCTACCAGTTTGAACAACCTCCATTAAGAGGGATTATAGGCCTCTACCACCACACCCAGGACAAAGGACAGGATATGAACTCAGATCTTCCTGACTAAAAATTCATTACTATAGAGTATATCACCTACTTGCCTAAGTGAGACAAGAATAATAAAAAACATGGTGAGACAGACAAATGTTTGAAATTTCCTATCAAATAAAAGACCATAACAGAATATACGTTCTACAAAAGACAGGTAATTAAAAAGGACTATATAGAGGTATGGGATTACAATATAGACTATATTTAACAAATGTTTATAGAGTTCAATTGCATTTGAAAGAACAGAGAAGGATAGAACATAAACATGACTGGGACTTTTATGAAGTATCAATGAGGAAAGTTTAACTGAACAATGAAGGGGGGATAAGGAGAGGAAAAGGAAGAGGGAGAGAGAAAGGGAAAGAGGGGGAACAGATGAAGAGAAAGAGAAAGACATACACAGACAGAGATAGAGCAGGGAGGGAGAAGGAGAGGGAGAAGGAAATGATGGGAGAGGAAAAGGAAAAAAGAGACAGAGAAAAGGAGGGAGGAAAAGAGGGAAGAAGAGGGAGAGAGCAAGCAAGCCCACACTTGAAAGTGGCAGTGAGGAACAAGAAGTATGCCATCTTTCTGGTTCAGTGTGTTGTACGAGTTATAATAGAAATAAGATGTAGGTTCTGTATTTCTTGGCATTTCTGTCTAAACTAATGTTCATTTTGTTAAAATGTGAAAGCATGCCTGAAAATATATTTCTGTAAATTTACAACTTAAATGTTACCGCTATATTATTTTAAAACCAATGCAATTTGTCTGAAGAGTTGGAAAGATGGAAGTAGTCATTTTAATCTAGTATCACAGTAATGTTATATGGAATTCATAAAAAATATTGGTGAAAGTTCAACAAGGAACATAGTCATATATTTGATTCTTGGGACATTTGTCAAAAGTGGTTTGGAAAGACTATAAACACCCTGAAGGCAAAAAAAAGTATTTAAAAAGTATTTTATGCTTTCTCTAAATCCTTAGCTCTTAGCACAATGTCCTCTACACAATTAATTTGCTCAACAAGAATTTCTTAAGTGTCAGGCCCCCTGCTAGATACTAAGGCTACAAAGACGAAAATGAAAATATACTTTGTTCTCAAAAAGCTCACATTCTATGGAAGGAAATGCCACCTCAAACACTTAGTGACCTTGGAAACTTAGCCTCTTTGTGATTCCATTTCAATATGCATAAAACCAAGCAGGAACTGGACTCAAAGGCCCCTTAAAAATTCTTTTCCAGTTCTAACTATCATGTAAATAATATATATGTACTTACATAATAAGTATATAAAGAATAATCAAAAAATCATTTATTAAACATCTTTTCTATGTCAGGCTGGGGATCTGATTATTAAAAAGGCAGTTTTGTTCTCAAGAAACTTACAGTCTAATGAGAAAAGGTAATAAACAAAAGGAACTAGGAAACTGAGGTGGAGAGGGGATGACATCAGGAAGTATCTTGCGAAGATGAAACCAGGCAGATCAGAGTAAGCACAGAAGTCCAGTTTCTTTCCTCCGTAATGAAAGAATTGAGAGAAGTTTGGTATGTTATCCTCCAAGCCCTTTAATCAGAGGGAAGAGGAAGCAGACGTAGATGGTGTCAAACAAGGCTTGAGTTAGAAGCTAAGTGGTGAGATTAGAGGTAATGAGCTTAACCTGGAATGAGCATCTTGTTCCATGAAAGAGCAACAAGTTAGAGCAGAGAAGGAGGTCAAGTAAATGGATCAATCAGAAAGGCTAGAAGACAGTATTTGAGGTAAGTCTTGAAGGAATTTTCTAAGGGATACTATGGCATGCACATAATTAGAGAGCTAGGAAGTACATTATGGGCATATGAGAAAGCTAGTACAAAGACAAAGAAATCAAGTATTCTATGAAGAATAACAAGTAATACAGTTTATTCAGAAGTGAAAAGAAGCAACATATGAATAGGGCTGGAAAGGAAGATTAGATTAACATTATAAAGCTCACAGTATTTTTTTTCAATATTTTAGAGTTTTTTCAATATTTTAGTTTTCATTATTTCTTGCTGCCAATCCAAATGTAAGTTACTTTTTATTATTCAAATATGTATTAGAGATAGACACAACCCTCTGTCTCCAAGTAAATGCTATTAGAGAATATATGGCAATCTTGAATGAAAATCATCCACATCTATTACAAATGGCAATAAGGAGACATGGAGCACAATCATATTTCAAATGGTATATTTCAAAAGGATAAAAATAACAATGAATATATACAACATAAATTAAATACTATAGTAAATTTTCAGGATGAAAAATACAGGTAAGGACTGAGGGAAATGGAGGAATGATTTTTAAAGTGTTATGTGAACAGTAATTAATTAGGAGTCAGAAGATCTGTTTGCTATTCTTGAGTCCAGCACTGAGTCACAGACTCAATTCTGATCAAGTCAAAAAATCATTGATATTAAAGCAGGAAGAGTTCATTTTTTTCTAATCCATTTCCAGATGAGAGTTGAGATTTAGAGTTGTAGTGACTTGCCCAAGATTTCAGTTTCTTCATAGTAGAACTGTGATTACTATAACCTAAGACTCTTATTTCCCAATCCTAGAACCCATGACAGGTTGTCATGTCGCCTCAATATACTCTTGTATCTTTATCTATTATGTTATTCCTCTGTTCATGAAACTTATCTATGGAGATGAGATACATTAATCAAAAATTCAACTGATAACATATCAATAATGCTCTATAATATCAAAGGATAGGAAAATTGACATGACTCAATTTTAGCTTTCACTTGTGCTCTTCTGTGTAGAGCAACAAATTATATGAAAAAATGAATTAATAATGGAGAAAATCTCTTCCCTGCCTAATTGTTGTAAAGTTTAAATATGATATTGAATGCAAAATCATTTTGAAAAAAATTAAAATTGTAAAATACATAAAATAAATTAGAAGAATTATAGATAAAATTTAGTTCAAAATTATTGGAGAAACTATGCCTCACAAAGAAATGATGAATACTGAACAAATGATGACTTTAAGAAAAAGTATTTGATCCATCAGAGAAGGTAGGGCATACGTCAGTCTTCCAGCAAATGAGTGGAATCATATATAGTAGGTGAAAGAGTTTTGACAAGAAACAATATGAATAATCTCTACTTACAAAGCTTGTTAATTAACAAGTAGGAGCACAGAATTTAGAGACAGAAGTAAACCTAAAATCATATATTTTAATTACCTTATTTTACATGTGAAGAAACTTTATACCAGAGAGGAAAAGCTCAAAGAAACAAAAGTAAACAGAATAGTAAGGTGTTAGAATAGTAAGGAAACACTACAGAAGTTAAAAAACATAAATTTTATAACAAAATATTACCTTGACATTCCTTATTGTTAATTAGCTGGAAGCCACTGGAACAAGTACATTTATAAGAACCTTCAGTATTAGTGCAGTCTCCTCCCTGGCAAACACTGCTATCCTCCAAGCATTCATTGATATCTGAAATTAAATGAACAACCAAAACAACTTAACCATACAGTAAGGTGAGAGTTTATGACCTTTTTTTCTTTACTTTTAAATCCCAAAATTATGTAAATCATTACATGTATCATTTATCAAATATGACTATTAGACAAAGGGATGAGAATGCTTTTATTTTTTTCTTCTAAATATCTTCAAATCATGCAACTTCAAAGCAGCTTGGCTTTTGGCAAGTTTTTTTTCCCCCAAAAAACTATCTCTGCAACTTCCATTAACAAACAGGAAATAGAAAATAAAAAGTCCAAGTTACATAACTAGCAATAATTTATGATGATTCTTATATTAAGTAAAAATACACTATAAAATCTTGGATTGATTGATCAAAAATGATTTCAAGTACAATATAATATGCATCAGAAGCAATGAAAAGGCATAATAAGTCATTAAGTTTTCATTTTGATTGAATTTAAAAACCTCACAATTTAGCCAGAAAAAAACACACTAAATAATAACTCAAAAAGTAAATAGTAATTCAATATGACAATAGAAGAAATAACATTAGATCCAAAAAGCAATCAGAGGAAAGAATTCCCAGATGGTATAATTGTCTGAAAATATCCTTTGCAGAGATAGTCACACTGCTGCCACCCTGGCTTGAGCCTTCACTCTTCCTTAAGCTATTTTTATAGCTTTCTGATTGGTCTCTTGCCTCTAATCTTATCAGTCACAAAAGAGTTCTAATGCTTAACCATATCATTAGTTCTAATGCCTACCTGCTCACATTATTACTGTATTCAAACCCTGAAATATCTCCCTCTTATTGATCTAGACTTGTAATTCCATCAGTGCATGGATTATACATCACAGGTAAAACCTGAACACTAGTCTTCCAGAATACAGGTCTGGTCCTCTATCTACAATGCCATTTTGTCTCCCATTGGAACTTTCTATCTTTCCTATCCTCTCTTCTTATCAAATTAAATAACAATTTCTTGCCTTGGCATTCAATTCATTAATCTAGCTCTAAATATTGCCAGGTCTGTTACAGTTTATTCTCCCTCTCATATTTTCTAATTATAACAAATTGCACATTATTCCCTGATATCATCCATTATTTTCTTGCTTCTGTATTTTTTTGATCTCCCTCAACATCTCTCTTTGTTGAAAACATTCCCTTTCTTCAGGGTCTAACTCTGCTGCTACCCATCTACTTTATCAAGATTTTCACCATCTCTCCAGCCAAAAGTGATTTCTTCTTCCTCAAATCTTTATTATTCTCTTTTGACACCATTTTTTGACTTGTGATTTCACTATTGCAAAGAACTTCCAGTGATAAAACTCCTTCTACAAAGACAGATTAACAAAAGCTCTGCAACTTAATAGTTATAAGAGATTTGCTTGGGTCACAGTCATGAAAAGACTACAGCCAGTATGTGTCAGAGGCCACAGTCAGAAGGTGTCGAAGATAAACTTCAACACAAGTCTTCCTATTTCTAAAGGCTGCTTCCAATGTGTTAGATCTTGCTACCTCCCAATTACAAAATTGCACTTTATTATACTAATTAATTGTACATTTGTATTATTCCTCCCTACTAATCTATAATTTCCTTGAAAAGACAAAGTTTGGTTGAATTATTGTTAGTTATTACTTTGTTATAGCAACATACCATATAGTGCTTTAAGACTTACAAAGCACTTTCCTTGAAAAAGCCTTGTAAAATTAAAGGGTTTGATAAAGGCCTCATTTCTAAAATATATAGAGAATTGTCTCATATTTATAAGAATTCAAGCCATTTTCCAATCGATAAATGGTCAAAGAATATGAATAGACAATTTTCAGATGATGAAATTAAAACTATTTCTAGTCATATGAAAAGGTGCTCCGAATCACTATTGATCAGAGAAATGCAAATTAAGACAACTCTGAGGTACCACTACACACCTGTCAGATTGGCTAAAATGACAGGAAAAGATAACAATGAATGCTGGAGGGGATATGGGAAAGCTGGGACTCTAATACATTGTTGGTGGAACTGTGAACGGATCCAACCATTCTGGAGAGCAATTTGGAGCTATGCTCAAAAAGTTGTCAAACTGTGCATACCCTTTGACCCAGCAGTGTTTCTATTGGGCTTATATCCCAAAGAGATCTTAGAGAAGGGAAAGGGCCCCACATGTGCAAGAATGTTTGTGGCAGCCCTTTTTGTAGTGGCTAGAAACTGGAAACGAAATGGTTGCCCATCAATTGGAGAGTGGCTGAACAAATTATGGTATATGAATGCTATGGAATATTATTGTTCTGTAAGAAACAACCAGCAGGATGATTTCAGAGAGGCCTGGAGAGACTTGCATGGACTGATGCTGAGCGAAATGAGCAGAACCAGGAGATCATTATACATAGCAACAATACTATATGATGATCAATTCTGATGGACATGGCTCTCTTCAAAGAAATGTTTCAAACCAGTTCCAATTGTTCAGTGAAGAAAGCCATATACACCCAGAGAGAGGGATATGAAATGTGGACCACAACATAACATTTTCATGCTCTCTATTGAGGTTTGCTTGCATTGTGTTTCCTTTCTCTGATCTTTTTTTCTTGTAGATACGATTTTTCTTGCACAACAATGATAAATGTGGAAATATGTATACATATATTCAATTTGTCAAGTACTTTAACATAATTAACATGTAGTGTATTTCCTGCCATCTAGGGGAGGAGTGGGGACTAGGAGGGAAAATTTTGTAACAGAAAGCTTTGTAAGGGTCATTGTTGAAGAATTACCCATACATATGTTTTGCAAATAAAAAGTTTTAATAAATAAAAAAATAGATGAGGACATGAAAAAAAAAGAAAAAGCCTTGTAGAGTAAGTAGTGCAAGGACTATTTTATCTATATACTTTACACACAACAAAATTGAGTCTCGAGAAACTGAAACGAAATAAATATCCTTTTGGCATACAGGTAGTATTAGCAACTATATACTAAGTTATGTGGACTGAATTAAGATGGGGCAGAAGAGAGGTTGGATCTTCAAAGAAATGAATGTTGAAATAAAAAATAAGGACAAAATAAACTAGATTGAATCTTTTCAGAAAATTGTTGATAAATATATGAAGAACAAATTAAAACACAAATATTTCTTAAACTATTAGTTAGCTTTGACTATGACTTTAAGGAAAAAGGAACAATTAGTAATTCTCTTGTGCTGAATGAATTCATCATGTACCTCTTTGCTATCAGAGGGAGTCATAGTCAAAGCTTAAGAATCTAACATATGCAATTATTCCTTCTTCTCCATGATTAAGAATTTCAAATTATTAACAAAACAAAAAGCTAAGAAACAAAATTTATCTTTTCTGTTTCTAATAATATAGTATAGTAGGAAGTAGCAAAAGCCAGATCCTAGGAAAAAAATAGTACAGGGAAGAAAGTTTAAAATCAGATTTTCACATTACATTCAAGGCAGAACTAGATAATAATTCTGATTATTTTTTCAATTTGTATTAGGATCACCATGCCAACAAAAAGCAAATTCAAAGTATCATGGCCAACATAGATAGTTATTTCCATTCTACACTGGTCCTCAGTCTTTTACCAAATGCTTACTACCAAATGCTATTTAAACTTGGAAGAAATAATCGTGTGATCCACTGGCAAAACTTCAAAGGGAACTGAAAATTCATAGAATTTACAATTTAAAGGAGACATTTGACCGTACAGAATCTAGTCCAGCTCCTTCATTTTATATGAGAAAAATGAGTCCCAGAGTCTTCCCCAAGTTTCATAGGAAGTCGTAAGATCTTATATATTATACAGGATGAAAAGTATCTTAGAGATCATCTAATGCACCAGGAGTGGAAATTGAGGCCCAGAGACACTTTTATCCAAGGTCACAGACTTTAAGAAGTGAGGCCAAGATCAGAATTAAAATCCTCTGATTCCAAAGATAATGGTTTTTTTTCCACTTCAAAAGAGGATTTGAGCCCAGATTCTTTGACAACAAAAGCAACAATTTTTCTGTTCTACCATTACATCTACAAGTAGAGGGAGGCTTTGAACTTGACCCCACTAATTCTAAAATTTTATTATCTCAATACTTAATATCTTAATAGCTATAAAAAAGCCCATTATATTTATATAGTTAGAGAAATAGGAATGACATACAAGAGAAAAGTATTTGGTTGCGTTTAGGTTTCTATTATTTAATATACATGTAAAAAAGGTGATTTCTCATCAAAATTTAATTCTGATTGTGGCACTTTGTTCTATTTTGATAATAATGAGTAAGTTTGATTTTAAAATATTATAGTCTGACTTTTCATGAAATACACTTTGGGGTTCAACTATCTGGGCTTTTGAAGAAATAGATTAATATAGGCCAAAATTCTTCAAAGTGCAAAACATAGAAAGATCCCCATCTAGTGGTGATTCATTATCAGAGCTTTAGCTCTTTCTGACCCATTCCCCTTCTGGGGTCAGAGTAGAGAATTTACTCTAAAGTTTATTTCTTTATATCCTTAATTATTTTTATTATGCTATAAAACAATGTGCCTCTATACATCAAACCTCCTTCCATTTCTAAACAAGAAGAAAAATAACTTATGCAAATAAATTCACGAAAAGCATTGCAGCAACCATTGATATTTCCCAAATAGTAATTATTTCAAGAAGCTTATGCCAAAAATCAAAGATTAATCTGAGTTTCAGAGAAAATCAGTGTTAAAAGACTAGGCAGATTCTGGAGAACAATTTGGAACTATGCTCAAAAAGTTATCAAACTGTGCATACCCTTTGACCCAGCAGCATTTCTATTGGGCTTATATCCCAAAGAAATCATAAAGAAAGGAAAAGGCCCCACATGTGCAAGAATGTTTGTGGCAGCCCTTTTTGTAGTGGCTAGAAACTGGAAATTGAATAGATGCCCTTCAATTGGAAAATGGCTGAATAAATTATGGTATATGAATATTATGGAATATTATTGTTCTGTAAGAAATGACCAGCAGGATGATTTCAGAGAGGCCTGGAGAGACTTACATGAACTGATGCTGAGTGAAATGAGCAGAACCAGGAGATCATTATACACAGCAACAACAGTACTATATGACGATCAATTCTGATGGACATGGCTCTCTTCAACAATGAAATGTTTCAAACCACCTCCAATTGTTCACTAAAGAAAGCCATATACACCCAGAGAGAGGGATGTGAAATGTGGACCACAACACAACATTCTCATACTCCTTGACTGACGTTTGCTTACATTGTGTTTCCTTTATCTGATATATCGTTTGTGTAGATAAGATTTTTCTTGCACAACAATGATAAGTTTGGAAATATGTATACATATATTCGATTTGCCAATATTTTAACATAATTAACATGTAGTGGATATCCTGCCATCTAGGGGAGGGGCGGGGAGTTGGGGGGAAAATTTGTTTTTTTTTTGGTTTTTTTTTTTTTTTAATTTTTATTTTATTTGAATAACATATGTGTGGGTAATTCTTCAACAATAACCCTTACATAGTTTTCCGTTACAAATTTTTCTGGGGGGAAAATTTGTAACAGAAAGCTATGTAAGGTTTATTGTTGAAGAATTACCCACACATATGTTATGCAAATAAAATAAAATTAAAAAAAAAGACTAGGCAGAACAAAAACAGTCAGGATATAAAAACCATCTTGAGAGGCTAAAAAACTGGACAAAATTAAGCAAGATGAAATTTGACAGGAGTAAACGCAAATGTTAAGATTCAATAAACTGACTTCACAAGTACAAGATGGGAGGAAGCATGGAATGACAGCAATTTTTATGAAAAAAAGTCTTAGAACTTTAGTGGATAGTAAGTTAAACATGAGTCAATACTATGATACGGCAGTCAAAAGGGAATAAAATTGTAAGCTGCAGTAAGAGAGAGCCTTCCAGGAAAAAGGTGATCAAGTTTCATGTGCTCAACTAGTCAAACAACATCTAGAATTTTGTATTCACTTCTGAATTCTACATCATATAAAAGACACTAAAGAGGAGATATTCTATAGTGGAACAACCACAACTGTGAAAGGCATTGAGCCCAATGCCATACAAGGATCAAATAAAAAAAAAACTTGAGACATTTAGTCTAGAGAGAAGATTCAAGAGGAACATGGTAACTATCTTCATACACTTAAAAACTATAATGTAGCAATATACTGAGGTGGATTCTATTTGGTCCCATAATGCAGAACTAGAAGAATAGGAAGAAGTTACAAAAATACAATTTAGAACTAAGGCAGGAAAAAAATTGGATAGTAATTAGATTTGTTCAAGAATGAAACTGGTTGTCCGGAAAGGTAATGAACTCTTTCTCACTGGAGGGCTTCATCCAAGCCAAGGCTAAATGGTGATTTGGAGGGGAGAAAGAGTTTTAAGTGAAGCTGTACTAAGGATTTTTTTTTGGTATGGAATAGATTGGATAATTATTAAATCCCCTTCCAACATTGAAATTTGGTGATTCTGATTTAGATGACAAATTTTCACATCTATGTGTTCTCTCTCTGATTTGTTACTAGAAATTCATTTTAAACTTCAGCTCTTTTCTAAATAATTTGTAACTAAGAAGACTTATTTTGACTTCTCTTCTGTTGGAATGATTCTATTACAGAGAAACTTGGGGATAGTAAAAATAACAATGGATTAAAAGCCTTATGAAGTTTAAGGCCCAGTCCTAGCTCTACCCTAATCTTTTCATGTGATATTAATCTTAAATTAATTAATTATTTTTGAATTAAAATCACTTTGCCTCTCAGAACTTCAATTCCAACTGTGAAATATGTAGTTTGGTCTCTTTTAAGAGTTCTAAAGTTGCATCAGGTTTCATAGCCGAGTCCTTTACCTTCACAATGGTCTCCTACTGCAGATGCTCTGTAACCCTGATCACATAAGCACCTGAAAGATCCTTCTGTATTTCTACATTGTCCATTTGTGCACAGATGGTGGTGCTCGCATTCGTCAATATCTGTGAACCAAAATTAAACTTATGAGGCAGTGCTTTAAAAAGTACTTTTATCATTCAAGTAATGATCCAATTTATTTTAGGAATTGTTCTACCATAAATTTGAGAATTCAACTTGCAATTTTCAGTAGGAATTAAAATTTCCTGACAGGAAAATCTATTTTGCCATGGAAAAAAGTCTCAAAATATTCTATTACTATCATATAATTCTCCCTCTATTTGACCAGATTGCCTATATTACTGGTGACAAGTGATCTGTTGCCTATATTCTACATTCAAATTTCCAACTATCAGATCACCATAGATATCTTTAACTTTTATTTTAGTAACTTATTCTGCTATTTTAAAATAGAATCTGGTATTCCTGATTCTAAAAAGTGATACCATCTGATTTTTCCATTTTCTTTCCATTACTTCACTTTACTTCCACTCTAATTGCCTTTGATAATGGCACCAATGACTTCCTAAAGAAAACTTCACTTGTTTATTCCTTTTAGTATGCCCTGCTGTTTTAGATGAATTTGACAATCTTCCTTAACACTTCTGAGCCATGGTTACTATCCTAAGTTACCTTTCATAATGTTTGTCTATATGGCATGTAGTGACTGACTACAATGAGTCAAAATCTTCATATATACTGTTATTTTACAGAGAACGCTGCTTTTCTTGATTCCTGATACTTATAATAATTATGAAACTAGCCAAAGCCTTCTAAGAACAATTATCATCCACATTTGAGACTTGCTCACATTATTGTTCATAATTCTCTGCCCAAAAAAAGTGGTTTTTATAGTATCTTCTTGCAAATGCAGCACCTTAGAGGTGGTGATAACTATGTCTATATGTATACACATATAGTATATGAATTATAGAAAGTCTATAATTCAGCTAAATTCAATTAATATACTTGTACCATATTCCTACCTTCACATTGGTCTTTTGCTGCAGACAGATGATACCCTTTTCCACAGGTACACTTGAATGAACCCTCTGTGTTTTTACAGTGCCCATGAGTGCAAAGGTTACCATGCTGACATTCATCAATATCTGTAAATAAAAAGATAAGTAATTATTTTAAACTAGATCCCTTGCTAGACAGGTAATCATTTGATTAGATAGTCAATCAGATTACAAAGTACTCTCTCTCCAATTCTTACAAATCAATCTCAGAGTTCAGGACCAATGCCACTGTCTAGAGTCTCATACTCAGATGAAAATAGAAATCTCAGGAGGATGCCAGTTTCTTGGGCATTTGATATAGTTTTCTCTGTGTCTTTGAGAAGACACAAAGCTAACATCCTCTTGTGTACCTTATGTTGTATATATTATGTTCCCAGTACATCCCAGGGAATAGTACACTGCAGAATAGTAATCATTTACAGATATAGCACTTATCACAACACCCAGTGCTTTGCACAGTGTGTGGCACACAGTAGACATTTAATAAATAGAAATTTAATAAATATTTGACTGACCAAAATAAAAAGCTACAGCTTACTGTTCCAAAAAAAATTTTGGGTTTAACATTTTATTAGTATTACCTTTAATTTTTTTGGAACCAAATGAAAAATCTATATCATCACACTCACAGAAAGTCTTTAGAGAGAAATAAAAAAATGTTCAATGGAACCTGCTAAGTTCTTAAGAAAGAAGAAGGCTATGAGCACCACAGTATAAATGACAAGCAGTCCTAGACCACAGGAATTGCATGAAAGGCAGAATTTCAAAAGCATGAGAAGACTAAAAAAAGATGTAAGAATAAAATGAAGAATAAAGAAAATAGAGTAGCAAAAGAGACTTGAGTATTAGAAAAATAAAAAATACTGGGAGAGTTATAAAAATGAACAATAGTTTCTTTTTTATTATAAACATAAAGATCTAATATAGGAGAATGTGACTGGCATAAAAGAAAAATAAGACTGGTTTTAAAAGGAAAATAAGAAGAAAATGTGACTGGTTTTAGGAAGGCTGCAAGAAATTCAAATAAAAAAAGAAATGATTTAATAAGAGGTCTCAAAAAAAGAAATATAGAGACAAATTTTCATTTAAGTATTCTGAAGGATATCACATGTGTTTAAGGTTGTAACATAGTAAGCAACTGACACTTATGTAATATTTTGGGGGTTTCAAAATACTTTATAGAGATTATCTGATTTGATCTTCAAGGAGGTGATTTGATCCTCAGAGCTTATTATGATAGCTATTTTATGGATGAAAAAATTGAGCCTCAGTGATGCAGGATCACACAGTTAGCAAAATGCCTATAGTAATATTAAAATGGTTGTTCTTCTAAACTCAGTCAAGCACCCTATCTACAATGCCACACTGTACTAAAACAAAGGACTGTTCTAACTACTAATTTGGATAATTTTGGTAAAATACCTTGAATTGCTTTTTTATATACCACAATTCCTTAATAAATGTAAACTATGATATTAATAATTAGACATGCTCTATGGACCTTCAAAGTTTATTGGGGAAGATCAAATAAGATAATGAGTACAAAAGCACACTGAAAACTTCAAAGCAGTGTGCACAAGCAAGAAAGGTATTGTTCACAAAATAAGGAGGCCTACATTCCAAGGGTTCCTCAGCTATGTTATTGTGAGCTTTTCCTTTATCTTTCTGGGTACCAAACAAATTCCCAATCATCTTAACACCATTTCTTCTGCTCTGGCCATCATCCTCATTTCTTCCAACCAGAGCCTTGGACTTTGTCCCTTGTCTCTCCAAATTCTGCTATCTAAATGTTTGGCCTTATCCCATACAGCAGAATTCTCTACTCCAATTCTCAGCTATTTCCCCACTTTCTTGTACTTTTTTAAATGCTGTTTTATCTCATTAGAAAATAAGCTTCTTGAAGGAAAGGACTGTGTGACAAGTGAATAAGAAAAAATAAAAAAATAAGCAGTAAGGGGCAGTTTTAAGAAGCAAAATAGGCAAGCTGGAAAAAGAGGCCCAGATTTTTTCTTCTTCTAGTATGAAAATTGCCAACATCCAGAGAAGCAACTCTTTCATGCCACTGGGTTTCATTTAGAACATAATTAGTCTAGTGAAAGCGTTAACTCACCATACCAAATACTAATCAGAATCACTGGGACACTGAGGAAATCCTCTTCTTTCTCAAACAAAAATTATTCAATTTTCCCTCTAAGAATAGACTTCAATAGCATTTTTTTTTTTTGGAAAAAATGGAGTAGTTCACACTCACTATTGAAAGTGAATTTGTTTTCTCTCCTAGGTAAACTAAAATAAAGGATTCCTGTGTTTAGTGAAGAAAAGTTTCCACTTCAAGAAATGTACTGGATAAGCACTTTTATTCAAAGTCACAGAAATTCAGAGCTGGAAGAGACCACAAAGGTCATCTATTATGATCCCTATCTCTACAAGATTCCTGATGAATAGTCATCTGGGTTTGAGTGATTGAATGTATGGGGAAAAAGGATCTACTAAGCACTTAATATATACTTGGCACTGTGATAAATACACCCTGATTTGAAGACATTCAAGGGAAGAGGAATTCATTAAGCACAAAAGCGGCCCACTTTTGGACAACTCTAATTATTAGGATTTTTTTTTTTACCATGAGTTGAAATTTTAACCCTCAGTCCATTACAACACGCAAAACAAGCCAAATTCTACTTTCACATGACACCTTATTAAATACTTTAAAAGAGGGCTCAAGTTCTCCCTAATTTTTTTTCTTCTTCAGGTTAATTATTTAGAGTTTCTTGGAGTGATTCTCTAGTTTGGTAATGTTCTTCCAAAGACTGGATGACCAAAAATAAATGTAGTATTCCAGATGTGATCTGACCACATCACAAACCACCCTAAATGCCTCTCTTAAAGAAATCTAAAAGCTTATAATGTAATATAATGCTAATAATGCAAAGGTCTGTGATTTTGGAGCCATATATACAACATCCATCAATATACTTTCATTCAGTAAATGATCATCAAGAGTTATTCTCATCCCAAAATTAATGAAAAAAATCACAAATTTAGAGATGGATGGATAGGGCTTTGATGGCTAGCCAAAAAAAAAAAGAAATCTCCCTTTAATATACTTTACAACTGGCCATCCATAAACTGGAAAAATGACTATCAATGAAAGGAACTTCTCCATTTTGAGATCACTTGTAAATTTTGTTTTTTCTTCTTAAATCATACCCAATTTCCTTCAGACATAGCTTGAACTAGAAAGCTACTGAGAATGCTGCTAATATTCACATTCTGTGAATGTGAGAAATACCTTAGTAAAAAGTTTTATATTATTATGTTTTTGGTTACCACATTAAACTACTGATGTATATTAAAGTTCTCAATTGATAATGATATACTATAACTCCTAAAGAGGATGTAGCACTCAGGCCACCTGACCTTAACCTTAAAGCTTTGGGAATGCTGTAATTCCACAAACAATATGGGCTGTCAAATAAATAATCTGTTGTTCAGTAATAACAAAGTTTCTGAGACAATCTAAGCCACAGAGTTCAATAATGGGGTACAACTCTACCTCTAAGTCATAGAATTCTATAATGGGGTACATACCAAACCACTCCTCAACTCCAACTCAGATTTTACCTCTTCAATTCTACCTCTAAGCCATAAAATTAGTATATCAGTGATATGATGCACTTGATCTTTCTATCTTTTTCCTATAAATTTATCTTCTTGCTCCTGGTTCCTTCCTATATTCTTTTGGAATTTAGTTCGCTTTAATTGGCATTACAATTCTAATAAACTTTGCCCTCTGACTTGGAGATTTGTCTGAGCCTACAAATTCTTTTGAGACAACTCATGACACACAACTGTAACCCCAATCTTTTTTGAGCTCTCCTTTGAACCCCAACAATACCATACAACATAACACTGGCAACTTAAGAAGAACCAATCAGATTTTAAAAAGAAGCATTTTCATTAATGTAGTTACCTTTGCATTGCTTTCTATCAGGAGTTGGGTTGTAACCTTTGTGGCATGTACACATGTAAGAGCCCTCAAGGTTGGAACAGCTGCCATTCCTGCATACCTTTGGATCCAAGCACTCATCAATATCTTGAAGAAATAAAACAGGAAGGAGATATTAAAAAGAGAGAGAAAGAGAAAACATCAATAAGGTTATTGATGAGAAATGCCCTCAAAGTTTCAAAAAATTCAGCAATTGCTTCTAAATAGCTTTAGTAAGAAAGGATAATGTAACATAATAAGATAAACTACTTTTTATAGCATACCTTTAACAGAAATTTGTCAATTCAATTTTATAACATGAAATTACTTCTTTCTGTAAAACTTAAGAAAATCAAGCAATTCTCTAAATAAGCAATTATTCTCATCAAAGGAAAAGTCCCCAGAAGGAAGCACTTTTCATTTCAATTCAACATTTAAATGCCAATTATATGCAGATGGAGGACATAAAAGCAAAGGGAAAAAAAATCTATGCCCTCAAGGAATTTTTTATCTGCTAGTCTTAATGAAGTGTTTTTCAGGATGTAATTGGGGAACTAAAGATTCCAATGGAATTGAAGGGCTGCAAGAAATGAGAGATATATCCTCTGTGGCAAAGAGAAAAATACAGGAGAGTGAAATTGTGGACTGAAAAAAGGTAGATCAGGACACTGAAAAGGGTTCTGGAAAACTTATCTAATTTACAGGTGAGACAGAAGGATTTTATAAAAATGAAAAATTCATGACTATGAATTAGGACTCAAGTAAAAGTCTAAGCTGATCCACAAGACAAATTTACTAATAGTTAGACATCTTGTACTAGAAGTAATATCAAAGAATTGCTAAAAAACAAAGTGAATTAATAGAGAACATATCTATTATCAAAATGGATAAAAATATTATATTTATAATTTTTAAAGGGGGAGCTTTACATTCTTTGAATTTAGTTTTATTTAATTAACTAATTGTGGTTTTTAATCAAATGTTTTAATTTTTTTTTTGAAAAAATTTCATGTCCAATTTCAATTCTTAGAAATACACTCCCCACATGGACTCACATCATTATCTCCCTTGGTAACAATATATGTATTCACAAGAATGAGTTCATACAAAAGGAAAAATTCAAACTGGAGAGTGCAAGTATAAGCTGAATGAAATATACATTTTTCATGAATCACATTTACAACAAACTTTTTCCAAAGCAAAAATAAACAAATGATATTCTATAGGTAAAAGCAAAGGGCGCCTGTGATCTTGGAAAGATGAAGCAAAAGGAATTGTGTGAAAACTTCATGTGCTATTTTGTCAAGATGCCATTTCATGAGCTAGGTTAAATGACTTGGCATTATTACAACAAAAACAGCACCTAGCAGCCACTTGCTTACCCAATGTGCATCTCTATCTTTTAATATTTGGAATCCACTTTGCTCCAAGCAAAAACTAGGAGAAGGAGCCAAGAGTCAGAGCCAAAGTAAATAATGAAACAAGACTAGCCTAGACACCATGCATAGAAATTCCAGACAGAGCAAGGAAAATATCATGTCTAGTACCTGGTTTGCTTTCAAAAATGTTAACAAGTTCAGAAATGTATAAACAGCCCCTTTTAATTATGCAGTCACTAGGGACTTATTTATTTACAGGGGAATAGTATGCAATAGGAAAGACAATTCCTAAGACTATATTTCTTTCCTAATTCAAATAAATTAACAAAATTGCTTTCAGGCAAGAGTTTCCGGAAGCATGCATAAAACATCAGATTTTCTAAATCAATTAATATAGAAGCAGAATGCTCTGAAATTTCTACTGGCTTGACAAGATTGTTTCCCACGCTTATCAAAAAGGCAGTTTGGTATAGTCTCCAAAACAGAGAAGGTCTGGGTTCCTATTTTCCTGATGATACATATTGGTCACATCACTCTGAAGAAAGCACTTAACCTCTCAGACCTCTAGGTCAGGGCTATCAACTCAGTGTAGAATGCACTTCCTGTGCAGCTAAAACCAGATCAATATGTAATTGGGAAGTATTTAGCAAAATAAAAATATAATAAAACATTTAAAAACTTGGCATGCATAGGAACTCTAATGAACTTGTCACCACTCCTTTAGTCAAAACTAAAAGTTGCAGAGAAAATAACTGACAATTTGCATAATGTTTCCTTGCTTGGGATTTCCCTGTTCTAGTAAAATAAAGGGCCAGTCTCTATCTCTTTTCAGAGATATGCATCAGATATGTACCAAAATCTTGCCAAACTACAAATTAACAAACATGTATTTTCATTTTTATTTAAATGTATAAACAGCTAATAGATTTAGTAGTGCTAAGGTGTATCTTTAAGGAATAACTACATACCTTTTCTTTATATAGAGGTAAATAATATTTTGCATTAGAAGTCCTTTGGAATTATCTTGGCTTATTGTATAGCTAAGAACAGCTAAAGTTATTCACAATTGATGATCACAGGATATTATTGTTATTGTGTACAACGTCCTCTTGGTTCTTCTCACTTCACTTTGTATCATTCCTTGGAAATATACTATTTCCTCCTGTAAACTCATTTAACTTTTCCTTTAAGAATTTGGATGTTACATTATTTGGTGGATATATGTTGAATATTGATATTGTTTTGTCGTCTATGGTACCTTTGGGCAAGATGAAGTTTCCTTGCTTACATCTTTTAATTAGGTCTGTTTTTGTTTTTGATTTGTCTAAGATCATGAATGCTACCTTTTGAATTTTTGCTTCTGCTGAAACACAACAAATTCTTTTCTGCCCCTACCTCTACTCTGTGTGTGTGTGTGTGTGTGTGTGTGTGTGTGTGTGTGTGTGGTGTGTGTGTATGTGTGTGTCTCACTTCTTCAAGTATATTTTTTTAAACAACATATTGGAGGATTTTTATTTTTAATCTATCTGCTTCCATTTCATGGGTAAATTCATTACATTCACATTCACAGTTGATCACTGTGTATTTTTCTGTCTTGCTCCTTTCCTGTAACCCACCTCAAAAGCATTTTTCTTCTGACCATTGCCTCCCAAAATCTGTCCTTTTCTCTATCTGTTTCTATCCTTTTCTCTTATGTTCCCTCCCTTCCTACTTCCCTATAGGGTAGAGAGATTATTATGACCAACTGAGGGTATTAATTCTTTGAACCAATTCCAATTAAAATTCAAGCACTGCCTATCACCATCACCTCAACCTTCCTCTCCAATATAAAAGGGTTTTTTTGTGCCTCTTTTATGTGAGATTATTTACCACATTATATTTTCCCCTTCCCTATTCTCTCATATCCTATATCTTTTTCATCCCTTAATTTTGTTTTCTGGGCTATTATCCTATCACAGTCAACTTACACCTGTGTTCTTCCTGTTTTTTTAATTGCCCAAATTATGAGAAGGCTCTTAGGAGTTACAAATATCATTTTCCCATAAAGGAATGTAAAGTTTCACCTTTCCTTTTATCTTTTAATATTTCTCTTGAGTCTTGTATTTAAAAATCTTTATTAGCTCTGGTTCATCTCTGGTGTTTTCATCAGAAGTGCTCAAAAATTCTCTATTTCATTAAATATCTATTTCTTTCCCTGAATGATTATACTTAATTTTGCTGGGAAGGTTATTTTTGGTTGGAAATCTAGTTTTACCCTCTGGAATTTCATATTCCAAGCCTTCTAATCTTTTCATGTGGAAGCTATTAAATCTTATCTTATCCTGACTATTGTTCCACAATATATGAATTATTTCTTGCTAGCTATTTGGATACTCCTTACCCGGGACCTCTAGAATTTGATTACAATATTCCTCTCAATTTTTATTTTGGAAGGAAGTTTTCCTTAATAATGCCTTAAAAGATAATAGGTAGGTGCTTTTAGTGATCATGGCTTTCAGATAGTCCAATAACTCTTAGATTCTTTCTTCTAGATCTATTTTTCAGATCAGGTGTTTTTCCAATGAGATGCTTCACATTTTCTTTTCTTTTCTTTCTTTTTTTTTTCATTCTTTTGATTTGGATTTGCTAGCTTACCCTGACCTGCTTTTGGCTTCCAGGACACGGCCTATACTGAACTATGCTCTACTTTCTTCTCAGTGAAACAGATCTTTCCTGTCAACCTCCTATATTGTCTTAGATTGGAAAATTGTTTCATCTCATCCTTTTGCTGGTTTTGTTGCTCCAGAATTTGTTTTGAGGAATTATATATATATATATATATATATATATATATATATATA
>JAJPUD010005745.1:78347-149700 GCA_023553655.1 Myrmecobius fasciatus
TGAGAATCAGTAGGAAGAATTCACTATTCATAACATTTATGTAAACAAAAAAAAAAAAAGGAAATGAAGTGTGAAACATAGTCCCCATATTACAGGTAAAGAAGCCCATCCTCAGAGAAGCTAAGTGATCTTCTGAAAGTCTAAAGGCTGGCAAATAGCAAGGACAGAAGTTGAACTCAGAATCAACCAGTGTAATCCCTGAATAAGTTGCCCTTCCATACCATGCTTCAAGAGCAGTCAGTCAACTTCTGCTTGAAGGTCCAGAGGGAGGGGAAAATAGTCCAATCAAGGAAGCTCATTCTATTTTTGAACATCCTTAGATGTTTTTCCTGATTTCAAGCCTAAATTTCCCTCTTGGACACTTCTCTTTTTTTTTCTTTATTAAGGCTTTTTTCTTTTTCAAAAACATATGCATGAACAATTTTTCAATTTTAGCCCTTGCAAAACCTTGTGTTCCAACATCTCCTACCTTTCTCTCATTCCCTCCCCTAAATGGCAAGTAGTCTAATATATGATAAACATGGTAGAAATGTTAAATCCAATATATGCATACATATTTATACAATTATCTTGCCACACAAGAAAACTTAAATCAAACCAGAAAAAGAGAAACAAAATAAAATGCAAGCAAATAACAAAAAAAAGTTAAAATTCTTTGTTGTGAACCATAATAAGTTCCCACAGTCCTCTCTGGGCGTAGATGGCTCTCTTCATCACCAAACCATTGAAAATGATCTGAATCATCTCATTGTTGAAGAGAGCTGCTCTTCAATGCTCCTAGCTCTGCAATATGGATTTTAATAAAACAAACCTAACATTTTCAACTATGGTAGTCCTTTCTTTAATATGTGAAAATAAGTGTCAATTCATAATTAGCTTGCAGTATATTCAAAGCCCCATATTCTTTTTGGAAAAACTGATGTTCTTCCCTCATCTTGCACTTGTGAAATTATTTTTTGAATTCACATAAACTCTGCATTTATCCCTAAAAATTGCATCTTAACAAATTCATGAAACCTATCAAGAAAAACTGGTCTTCTGATTCCAAGTTCTCAAAAAATAGGTGGGTCACTGAAAGTCTCATTTAAGCTAGTGAAGATACAGCAATAGCAGAAGAGGACCCTAAGAAGTTGAAGGCAGAGCTGGGGAAGCTTAAAAAAAAGTCTTCTGACAGGTACAGCTAAATAACTCTTAAATCGGTATAGAAAGTATTGACTTCTTTGGTCAAAAGTTCCAGTAAATCTATTGTTCTTCACTGACACCTAAAGTTGGAAAACCCTAAAGCTTTTTCATAAAGGTTTTGTAGCTATTTTTGTATAGTTCCAGTTGGATCTATACTGCTATGAATACAATTGGATGGGTTAGTAATTACTGCACTGGTCTTTATAAGCCAGTTTGATGAGCTCTGCAGCTCTCCAGTCTAAAGAGAACTGTTATTTTATCTTTTTTTTTTTTTTTTTTTTTTTGCTGAGGCAATTGGGGTTAAGTGACATGCCCAGGGTCACACAGCTAGGAAGTGTTAAGTGTCTGAGACCAGATTTGAACTCAGGTCCTCCTGAATTCAGGGCTGGTGCTCTATTCACTGCACCACCTAGCTGCCCCTGTTATTTTATCTTTTAAAGAGATCTGTTATTTGGTTAATTTAAAGAACTTGTAAAGTCTACATATCAATAAAAGGGAGAAGAGAGATTTTCTTTAGTTAAAGACAAGTGAGCAGAAAAAGTTTCATATGATGGAGAGATTTCTGAATGTACCAAGTACACGCAGTTCAGAGTTGTAAGCTACTCTATGTACATTAGTTTTTCTCCAATATGTGCCTCTCTATCAGGATCCCAAAGAGCTGAGCTCACTCTTCACCAAAGCAATTAAATGTACTGGTAAAAGAGTATGATCTGGGTTTATATTCTTATTGTGATAAAAATTATTATGTATTAACTTTATTATATTAGTTTCTACTTATTTCTTTTGCTTTACTGTTAAGTAAATGGCTATGTTTAAGATCTAAAGTATCATTACTGAAAGTGGTTGGTTGTATAAAAATCACATACCATGTAAGAAGCATTATTCTGTGGGTGCTTGGTAATATAGATGGAAAATGAATTGGCTGGGAGCAGAGAGGTGAACTTCAAGAGTTAAACTGGTATGTAAGGAAATATATATTTCACTTCACTAGTTTCCCTAGGACCTGAGAGAATTTAAATGTAACCATGTGTGGGTGATTGCCTATTTCTTGTTAGACCTGCTAACATGGGAGTAGGCTGAGAAAAGTAGGGTATTGTTGACAAACCTAGTTTAGACATGTGAAGCTCTACATTGTGAGCTCTGACTGTCAAAGTGACTAGACCTCAACTTGTATACAAGAGCAAAATTTGTAGTAAAGATAAAGTATTAATTTTTTTTAATCTAAACTATTTTATGTCCAGGCACATTCCTATACTACCTAAACTGATTCAATTCAACAAATGCTTTTTCCATGTGTGAGGGATTATTAGGCTACATAGTAGAAATACAAATTAGAAAAACTACAAAATCCAATAGGAGCTTATATTTTACTAGGGGTATTTGACATGCACAAAGATAAAGAAATACAGAAGAAGTTAAGGAGGAAGAGGTCACCAACAACTAAGGAGACTAGAGAAATTTCCTGTATGATAATGGCACTTGAACTAAATTCTGAAGAAAGCTAAGAATTCAAAGAGGCAAAGATGAAAAAGGAAGACATTCCAAGAATAGAAGGCAGCCCAATCAATGGTTGTTAGATTATATAATGGTGCAGAGTCTGCAAAAGATGAAATTACAAGTTTGGGGACATGGCAATCAGGCTCCTTTAGAAAGAATACAGCATATAAACAGAAAAGTGTGAAATATGCCCAAAAAAAGTAGGATGGAATCATATTGTCATGGATTGTAAATATCAAGCTATAAAAATTTACATTTTATCCTAGAGACAATAGGAAACTATTTGAAGATGTGTGAGTAAAGGCATCATATAGTCACATCTTCGCTTAAAATGATTTTGCACTACACCTGGAATGAGGAGAATGAGTTCAAATTTGGCTTCAGATACTTGACACCGACTAGTTGTGTGACTTTGGGCAAATCATTTAACCCTATCTTATCAAAAAAAAAAAGGAAAAGAAAAGAAAAATTATTTTGGCAAGTATATGGGCAATTAGTTATAAGGGAAAGACTGGAAATAAGGGATCATATGAGAGACAGAGGTGAGGAGAAAATACATAATAGATATCCAAATGTAAAGGCTAAGAAGGGAAACAGAGTTCCATAAATGAGGATTGGAAAGAATGTCAGTTTGTAAGCTCCTTCAGGGCAAGGATAGTACTGTATTTCACTTTCATATCTTCAGTCTAGCACAATAAATGTCTTTAATAAATGTCGTTATTGAAATGTCTGCAGAGTATAATGGAAATAACAATGAATTTGGAGTCTTAAGAATTGGGTTTGACGGGGCAGCTAGGTGGCGCAGTGGATAGAGCACCAGCCCTGAAGTCAGGAAGACCTGAGTTCAAATCTGGTCTCAGACACTTAACACTTCCTAGCTGTGTGACCCTGGGCAAGTCACTTAACCCCAATTGCCTCAGCAAAAAAAAAAACAAAAACAAAAACAAGAATTGGGTTTGACCATAGCAAAGTGACAACCACTCTTTTGTTGAATTTGTTATATATACATATATTTTATGCCTAAAGACTAAATGATGACTTGTAGGTTATATTAAATTCAGTGAGTAAATTCATGGATTATTGTTCTGTTTGTGCTTCTATTTTGACATGTAATTATTTATTGTGCTTAAATTGAAAAATGTTTCAAATGATTCAGTAAGGGGTTGCACAAAATGACTTCTGAGATCCCTTACTTCTCTAAATCTCATGATCAGATGTAGACAGACTGAAATTAATGAAACAGCAAAAAACAAAAAACAAAAAAATAAAAACAAAAACCATGGGATATAAATAAGATTTTAAACAATCTGAATAACTCAAAGAAAAAAAGATTTAACTGATCTGTATATGTAAAAAGGCCAAACCTTTCTAGAACATGCTCTTAAAATATCATTAGAATACCCTATATACATATCTTTATGTATAATACATATATATGTATCTATAAACATAGTTACAACATACATGAGTAAATTTAGAAGCACAATTGTATGCATAAATACATACACAAAGTTACATGTATAAGTATGTATATTTATATGTAAACATACAAAGACACAAGAAAGAATGCATAAAGCAAGGTAAAATTATTTTTAAATTATCCATAACACTGAAAGAGTTCTGTGGAAAATAAATCAACTTGATGAGTATAAGAACAGGATTATACCAAATTATGTTTTTTGGTTACATTTTAAGTCTTGTTATTGAAAAATCATTCATAAAAAATCAAAATGGAATTTTCTTTTTTTTTTTTTCCTTTAATCTGAAAAATCTTTATGGGTTAATTCTGAATGAGCAACTCCAAAGATCACAATGAATAAAACTTACAACCATGAAACACAGAGGGAGTGACCAAATCCCTGGGTTACAAATGGCTAAAATTTTACCCAAAGCTGGAGAAAAAAGAAAAATCACATTGTATATTTTCAATGAAAGGAAATACCTAATTTCAACAATGCAAAAAAAAATGTATTGTTTGGAACAATAGCTAACTGAAACTCTGCACTGAATAGCACAAAATACTTCTGCTTGTGATTCTAATCATCTAATTGGCAAAAGTGAAACCCATTTAAATGAGGTGCTCTATTTGTGCCATCCAAAGTGAGGTATTGGTAGTCTCAATGGTAGGCTTTTTGGATACGGGTTTTTAAATCTACTTGTTTCTCAGTTGAATTTGTCATGTATACATGTATTTTAAGCCTAAAAACTAAATGATGACTTGTGAATTATATTAAATTCATGAATCGTTGTTTGTGTTTTTATTCTGATAGGTAATTATTTATTATGCTTAAATAGGAAAACATGAAATTCAGGTAGATATAACACTCTTTAACCAAACAAAGAGCAATCATTTGAGAAGAGAAACAGAGCATCTAAGTAGTGATTTTGTAAATATTTGTTTTTGGAAAAAAAAAAACAGCAGGATACAGCAGAACAAATGCAGGATTTAGAGTGTAAAAACTGGAGTTTGATTCTGAAATTTGACACTTAGCTCAAATCACAGAGTACTCAACCCCACTGGTACTCATTTTCTTCACTCTATCATATGAGGTTAGATTAGATGACTTCCCATAATTCTATTAAACTTTGTTCATAATTTGTGTTGCCATCATCTATATAACCTGACTTTTATATAGGGCTTTAAAATTTCCAAAGCAATTAAGAAATAGCAACTTTTCCCAATTTGAGAAAAAAAATTATGCAATATAAAAACCAACTTCTATGGAGAAACTCCCAAGGTAGAACAGGATTTAGAGAAATGTAGGGAAGAGGATTTGTTTGGGCCTATACTCTTCAAATAACAAGGATATCAGCCAATTCTAACTATGAGATTTTTCTTTACCAAAATTTATCTCTTTTCAACTTCTACTCTGCTTTTTATTTTGCTCTCTAGGAAGACCAAGTCTAATTCCCTTTTTCCACATAGCAACCTTTCAAATATTCAAAGGCAGCTATCAAATCTCCTCCATGCTATATACCATCCAATTCTTTCAATTAATTCTCCTATGACATGGTCTTTAGCAGCCTCAGTACCTAACAGATTGCCTTCATCTAAGCAAGTTTTAGTTTATCAACATCCTTGCTGAAATGTGACACCCAAGAACAAAGATAATACTCTAGATGTGGTATGACTAGGGTATGCTTTATTTAATGTAGCCTACATAGTCCTTGCTTTATGGCCCTGGTATTGTTTTTTCTTTTCTTTCCACTGGCAGTCTTATACCTATTCAGTTTGAGATTAATTATCTGTCATGTAAAGTGACAAGAGAGGCTGAAATGAAAAAAAACTCTGAAGTTTTATTTCGAACTCAAGAACCTGGCAAAGATAACAAAATACAGGTATTAGTGTTGTAGTAAGTTATAAATTGCTCCAAGCATTCTAAAAAAGCAACAATTATGCAAAGGACATGACTAAAATGTCCACACTATGGTCAAAAAATCCCAAATACATCAACAACAACAAAAAAGAAAGGCCTATAACACTACAGTGTATATATACACTAATATATTTAGAGAGATACTTTTTATAACAAAGAGGATTTCCAGTGACTGAGAAAATAAACTGTGGAATATGAAAGAATAATGACTCAAAAGCCAAGAAAACTTGAGTTCCAATAATGCCTCAGACACTACCTCTTCTCAGCCTCATTTTTTCCTTCTCTCTAAAATAAGGATTATAACAGCACCTACCATCCAAGAACAAATTTGTTAAGTGCTCTGTAAACCTCAAAGAGCTATGAAAATATAGAAATGTTAGCTGTTATTACAATTATTAGGCTATAAAATACATTATATTATTATATTACAAATAAAAAACTACAGAGATATGAACTGATACAAAATGCAGTGGACAGAAGTTAAAATATGTATTTACACAATGACAAACTATAAATGGTCAGAACTATGACAAATTAGAAACTAAATGCAGCAAAATTATAATGACCAAACTTAATTCCAAACAAGAAAGCTGAAAAGGAATCTCCTTCTCAATGAGAATGGAACAATGCATATAATGCCAGACAAAATTTAACAGGCCGATTAGTTTTACTGAATTCTTTTGTTCTTTCTTTCTAATTCTTAGTTATTAAAGATAATATTTAGGAAAGGGGAGGAAGGAAGACTATACTGGGAAATACAGGTGATGTAAAAAATCCAAAATAACAAGAAAACTTTTTTTTTTTTAAAAAAATGGACCTATTTTAATTTCTTGTGAAAGACTACCAGTCCTGTAGACAGAGTTGAGAAAACAAAACTGGATTCCTATCTCCACCCTAGTAGGATGAAGAGAATACAAACACTATTTAAATAGCACATGGGGGGAAAAAAAGGCAGTTATAGTCATTTCAGCACAGAAATAGTTCTTATAAACACAGTTGGAACTTGCAATACATTACATCAGAAATAATGGCAAATCAGAAAGCTTTTCCAAAAGTTTATTCTATGAATCAAATTAAGTGCTCTGAAACTTTGAAATGCTTATTTGTTTATAACTCCTGGAAACTGGACAGGAAAATCATCTGCTTCAATAATAATTGAACTTCTTATCCAATCTGACATCTCACCTCCACTGCTTTACTAGCTAATTTTTAGCTTTAATTTCTCTGTAGTTTTTTTTTTTTTTTTAAGATTTTCTCTTTAATAACATAGGAAAAGATTCATAAACTTATTTTCTTCTACACTTAATTTCAGTCCTCCAAGTAAGTTTACTGGGCATGCTATTTCCAATATCACCATCATTTGACCTGAAAACAGGAAATATAAAAGAAACAAAATTTGGATGTTAACATTATAGTACATACCGAAACATTGTCCATTCCAGCCTCTGAATCCTTCTGTGCAAGGAACACATTGGTAAGATCCAGGAGTGTTAATGCATTGTTCATCTGGACAAGTACTTGCAGTTAAACATTCATCAATATCTTTTTAAAAAAATGACAGTAAATCTAAGTCAGATACCTTAAAACAAAACTCCCTCCCATTTCCTACCAGAATTGGTGTCATGGCTATTGATACTGGGACATGATTGGTAATATTCTTTAATTATAGACATAGAATGTGCATGTCATATGTTTATGATACATGTTAGAATGACTTTTAAAAGTACTTACATCAAAGTCTTATAGAATCAGGTTAACAATTATCTGATAAGTCTATCTTGTTTAGGAAGTCTCTCAAATACCCAAAGAGATTTTTTAAAATTACTCTTATCTTTCTAGTATCATCCATACCGAAGGAATGCTAAGTCCTATGAGGCCAATTATGAGACACCAAATTGAAATTCAATTCCAAATACCTTCCCAAGAGAGGACGTAAATGAATAGGAATCAGAAGCTGTACTAGCATAGAGATAACTTCACTGGGGATCTTTTTTTCATCTATATATTATCAGTATTAAAGACACTTACCTCACAAGATTATTGAGAAGCTTATTAAAACTGTATAAATATGTTCTGCAAACATTAAATCAAAATATGTTATCATTTTTTTCTAATAAAAATAAATATTCTAGGGAATTTCCCTACTTTGATTATCCTCTTTCAGAATGATTTAAATCCCAACATAGGATAGGGATTTCTTGGTGAACCATTAGGACCACAAGAGGATCATCAGAGAAATTGGGATATTTCTAGAAAAACTGAACCATATAAATTTTTTAATCAAGTCAAGAAAGAATATATTAAGCTTTTCTGTAAAGTAGAAACTTGTTTCTATGTCCTTTTTTTGGCTAAGTCAAGTTACTCATTTATTTTTCAAATGAGAAAAGAGACAAAGCAAAGAGAAAATTTTTGAAGACTTGAGGCTTTCTACTGAAAGATGGTTGAAATCTGATTTTTTTCTCGATAATTTTTAAAAAGCAGCTAAAATTATACTGATAGGAACTTCATCTTGGATGGTTAACAGCCTTCAGAAATGCACTTTTCTGGTTTTAAACTGAAACTACAGATAACAATGCCAGGGCTAAAAGGACTTTTGAAAATGATTTAATTTTATAGATGAGCAACCTGATAGTCAAAGAGGCCAGATAATTTCTCCAAGTTCTTATAGTGTCTTACAAGTTCTTACACAGCATTGTATTCCATACTTGAATGAGATATTTTAAATTATAAACACTAAATTGGAGAATGGTCCAATGAATGTTCAATGAACAGCAAGACACAGTCAATATTCTTTCAGAATTACCCTAGCCTCTTTCAGCTGGTATTTTTATAAATTAGGTCTTAGCTGTCATTATATATTTTGAATTATTATAGCAGAGATTATTATATGTTTTAAAATGCAATGAACTCCTTGAAGAATAGTAAGTACTAGCTGAATGCAATTCTGTGGTAGATAAGAAAAGGTAAATGGGATCTGTTTGTTTTTTTATTTTTTTTCCACTGAGGCAATTGGGGTTAAGTGACTTATGTAGGGTCACACAGCTAGGAAGCATTAAGTATTTGAGACTAGATTTGATTCAGGTCCTCCTGACTGCACCATCTAACTGCCCTTGCCCTCCTCCCCCCAACCTTTGCTTCTAATCTACTATGATGTTACCAATAAAAAAAAAATTTACACCAACTGACTGTATCATAATTAATTTTCTTCTCTCTTCCTAGACTTTGCACAGTGATAAATAAGCACATATTTACTTTGGGAATTCTGTCAATTATTTTTGTAATTAATTATTACTCTCAAATTATTTTAATAAAATATGGGGTTTGTGGGATTAAATTTATTTTAAGAATTTCTAATTAACTTTTCATCTCATTTTTTGGGGTAGCATAACAGTAGGGGGTGGGGTTAAGGATTAAAATAGTAAGGCCAGATATCCATCAAAGGATCAAAGAATCAATGGTTTTAGGAAGTGGCTTCTTGACCAAAACAAACAAACAAACAAACAAAAAAAACCCTAATTGGTAGTATACAAATTATTAACCTTGTCTTAGAGATGGTCAAATAACTAGTAAGTGTGCCAGTAGAGGATTACTGTTTTTTCCTGATCCTATTAGATTATGAGTTCCCAGAAGAGAGAGACTATCTTTTCCCACTCTTTGTATCCCAAACACTTAGCAAAGTTCCTGGAACTTATTAAATGTTTATTGACTGATATAAAGAGGTGGCATTCTCTACTCTCCCAAAGAAAAATAATTTTACCATAGAGTGAATCACTGATGTTTGAACAAGGAAGATAAAAATAATTAACTTATTTCTTAGCTGGCAAGGGAAATCATGAAAGTATTCAGAGATGAAAGTCTTCTACCTACAGATCAATTTTTCTTGAAGATTTAGAAGTCATGCCAGGAGGGGATGGTGCTACTTGTTCAGACTACCATGGACCAGATCCATGCTCACAACCCACCTTGGTTTCAGTTCCTAAATTATTATCCCATCTTTCTCTGGCTAATTCTAGTTAGTCTCCTTGCCTCAAGTCTCTCCTCATCCAATCCATCCTTCCCTAAGCTGTCAAAGTGAAACTTCAGTTTGATGATGTTACCTCCCTTTTCAATGAATTCATGGGGCTCTTTAGTGACAAAAGGAGTAAATTTTTTTAAAAAAAATTCTTTTATTTGGCTTTTGAAATCCTTCACAACCTAGCCTCTTCTTATCTTTCTGGTCTTTTTACACTTTATTCTCTTTGTCTAATTCTATCGTTCAACAATATTGTTCATCTCGCTTTTCCTCACATACAGCCTTCCATCTCCCGTTGTTTCCTATATCTGGAATGTTTTTTCTCCTCACTTCTACTTTGCAGTTTCCTTTAACTTCTTTAAGAATTACCTGAAATCCCACCTTCTAAAGGAGGGAGTACCTTCTGCCCTTCACTCCAAGTTCCACATTGCTACTACTTTCCTTCTAAAATCACTTTTGCCTATACATATTTTGTATACACTGTTTTTTTGTATGCTGCCTTCTCCATGAAAATGTGAACTCCTTGCAGGTTAGGGCTACTTTTGTCTTTCTATGTGAAATCCCTAGCACAGAGGTTGGCAAGAAGTAGGTCCTTAATACATATTTGTTGACTGGCTGATCTTGCTCTCAAAAATAAAGTACTATAGAATGTTATTTATATCTCTCTTGGATTTGTATTATATTCTTACTACATAATTATTTCTCCATCCATCTCATTCTCCTAATTTTGAGGAACATATAACTTCTGGAATTCCTCTATATTTCTCCCAAACCAGGGCAGAAGAGTACTTCAATTTGATGTCCTTTTGGAAAAAGGAAAACAACTTAGGTTTTTCCTTTCCAAAGAAATTACAATTTTTTTTTAAATCCCTTAAAAAGGCTGTTGGTTAAAGGATAAAATTCTTTTGTCATAAATGGTTCTAGAACTAAAGGGCACTAGAATAAATCATTTATTATTATTCTCATTTGAGAGACTGGCTTCCTAGTAGGTTAGTCCTACTAGGACTAAAACACATCACTTTCTAAACTATTTCAGAATCAATCTTGGGAAACTTCTTATCACTCTCTATTTTCAAACTCCCAAGTTTGTTTGTTTGTTTGTTTTAAAAAGGATGAACTTTTCTATGGAATTCCAAAATTTTCACATGGGTAAAGAAATATACTACAGAAATTTATTTTGCATTCTTAAAGTTATCTCTACTTAAAAAATAAACATAATAGTGATATGTACTTATATAGTGCTTTGTGGTTTACAAAACATTCTCTAGAAGAGAAAAATCAACTAATAAAAACTAATAAAAACCATTGGTTTAGTCTTAGGATATTTTTTTATTCCAGTTGTCTCCAAAGCCTGATTTTCCTCCAGAGGTGATAACACACATATTAGAAAATGAAAGAATTCAGAAACTCCTATGCTGTAGCTAGGAGGAAATGAAAAGTAAGTAATGAGGAAACGTGATATTTCCTAATTTCTTTGGCTAATCTACTCCTTTAGGTCAATTGTTTCAGTGGAGCAGCAAGAAGAGAGCTATTCAACCTAACTCTGTAGGGAGGCCATAGCAGGGATTTTTTTCAGCTTTAAATAAGGAAACTAGGTTAATCCCTCTCCTCCTCCCAGTTCTACTATTCTGTGACTCAGTGAGGCTAAAGAAATAATAAAACATGAAATCTCTGGTGGTGATCCAAAAGAAATGGAATACAATGAAACCTCAAGTAATAAAACTCTGGGGAAAAAAGACCCTTCACAGACCAGGGTAGATTCTAAACATAACACATAAAACTAAGCACAGAAAATCAAAATTGATCACAGTCACAGTCACATAAAACTATTGCATAAAACTATAAAAAATATAGTTCCCATGCAAGATAACAGTGAAATATTAGATATCAATCATTTATTCCTGTTGATGAATTAACTACTCCCACTTTTATGTGGATTCATTTTAATTAAATGTCAAAGATTTATCTTCAACTTGAGTGAAATGCCTTGTTCCCTATAAATGATTTCTTAAAACAAACATATCAAGTGAGTAGATTTTGTGTGGGATAGAGACTATGAAATCACAGTAAGCCAATCACATAGGTAAATTGAATTTCATCCTTAAGTATGTTTGGAATGAGAAAGATAAGGAAGGATTAGAAAGAGCAGTATAGAATTTCTAGCTTCCAAGAGAATCCTGTCTTTAGTGTGTATGGTATGAACCGAGCCTCTGTTGGAGCTATTGAAGAGACAGTTTAGTAACTAGGGCAAAACTCCAAATTCTAAGTCAGAGCGCTTACCTCTGTTATTTTTAACTAGGTGCATGACTATAGCTAATTCACATAATTTTTCAATTTCAAGTTAGCACATGTATCAACTAAGGGGTTTAGATTAGATGGCCTTTGAGATTATTTTCCAAAATAAATCTATGATTTTATGGTCTCTGAAGCTTCATTTAGCTCTTACTAATCTTATTAATAATAGAATATCTGACAAAGGGAAAGGCAGCACAGTTAAACTCTGTAGTAAAGGAAGATTTTAGGCAATTCTTATCCATTATTTCAGACCATTTCTGATTCCTAATCATTTTATTCTCCATCTAAACATGGAAAACAGATTTAGAATTGTGAACTCACCTTCACACTGGCCTCTTCTGTTCATTCGGTACCCACTGTCACAATATTCACATTTAAAAGCACCCAAAGTATTTATACAGTGCCCATCTCCACATGTCTCTGGTCTCAGACACTCATCAACATCTAAAGGAAACAAAAAACATTTAATGGTATTTTCTACCCTTATTTAACAAATAAAATTTATTTACACCTCTCTCTCCTATGAGAGAACAGTGTGAATGAGACCTAATCTTAAGAGAATCTGTCTTAGACATTTCCCAATTATCTGCCCCTGGCAAATTATTTTAATCTCTCTCTGTGCTTGGGTCTATTCATCTGCAAAATGAGGGGAGTGGATTGAGAGCCTCAAAGATCCTTCCACAAAGCCAATTCCATGTTCCTATGATGACAGAGCTAATTTTGTCTGACCACTTTCTCTGTTTAGGTTCATGGATTTAGATTTGGAAGGCATCCTCAATGTTCTAAGCCAACACTCTCAATTTCTTGATGGTAAGATTGAAGACTACAAGGCTAAATGTCTTGCCCATGACCACACAAGTAGCATGTTTCAGAAATCAGGTCTTCTATCTCCAAAGCCAGCATTTTTAGTACTGTATAAAGTTTTCTCTAATTACTTGCTATTTTTGTTGTTGTTGTTTGTTTATTTCCTGACATCTTTCTTTGTGTGCTGAGAAGCCCTTGTTCTATTATGAATCAACTCTATAACATGCTTCATCTTTTTCTACCTCCTTGAGAGCATATCTTCCCTTGGAATTCTTTCCAAATGGAGGGAGCAACTTGTTTCACTTGTTCTGGTTGAGGCAATTAAACAAAGTCGGCATACTTCTTGCTCTTAACTGTAGGTAGCAGATCACTGTTCTCTTACCACTGATCAACAATCTTTCCTCTAAGTTCACTTTCCTAAATGTCTTTCCTCACCAGCTATTTACTGATCTTACTCCCATATACTTTTCAATGGAATAACAGTGATCTCCTTGTTGTTCCTCCCAAAAGATACTCTTATCTCCAGAATTTAGGCATTTTCACTGACTATTTCCCCATGAATGGGCAATAATGACTCATTCCTCATCTCCTTCTCAGGGCCACAATGGCTTCCTTAAAATCCAAGCTAAATATTAGCTTCTACAAGAAGCTTTCTCTATTTAATTCTATTTAATGCTAGTGCTTTCCATATGTTGCTATCTTCAATTTATCATGTGTGTCTGTGCATGTAAGCATCTATATATGTGGGTAGTTATTTCCATGTTTCTCCCCATTAAACTATGAGCTCTTTAAAAAGTAGAACCGTCTTTTGCTTTACTGCTTAATAAATATTTATTGACTGACTCCATGACATCATAACCTTCCTCAATAACTTCAGCCCTGAGCTTATGGTATTCCTATCCAATGATTGTTCTAAATCTTTTCTGTCACCTCAAAGCCTCTAATTCTCAACAGATGGTCCCATATATCTCTTCCCATAAACTATTTAAGAAAGCTCTCTAATTCATTATTTCCCAGTATTTGTTCTCACTCTGCATTTATTCCTGTCTCCAAGGAAGGGATGTCTTTCTTTCTGATACTAAGCACCTGATTCATAATCTTAATTCAATTTCCTCTCATATCTTTCTAGGATGTTCCCAGAGGAGTTTCACGATTTTATGAAAATAACAGAGGAGTTAGAATTCATAAGAAATAGGTTTTAACCCAATTTCTACCTCTCCCCTCACTGGAACTCAATATTATCATATAGAAAAGTTAATTTATATTACTTCCAAAGTTCCTTCAGCTCTGAATTCTTTAGATCCTACAAGATTTTTCAGTTCCTAAATGTTGCAGGTAGATTAATTTTTGCCATATAATCTCATGCTGAAACATATTCTAAACTCCTTTCCCTGAAACACAAAACCCTTCAAAATCAGAGCCTCAAATAATAATTTAGTGGAAGATAATGAGAGTTATAGCATATCTGTAATTTAGTAGTACTATTCTCTCTTTACCTTACCAAAGGACACTTGAAACACTACTTATTCTTCAAAAATCAGATCAAATGTCATATATCTCTTAGCTATCCATACGACTTTGTACCTTGACAAAATTTACCACATTCTTCCTTGAAGCATGGATTTTGTTGAGGGGAGTGTGTGTGTGTGTGTGTGTGTGTGTGTGTGTGTGTGTGTATTTACTTGATGTCTCCTTGTAGGCTAAAAGCATCATGAGAAAAGAGTACCTACCCACTTTGCGTGACTCCTACAGTGCTCTTAAAAGTCAATACTCAATATATTCATAAAGAGACAACTCCAGATCATCAGGGCAAATGTTGGATAGACAGAAACAGCAAAAATATAAAAATCTGGATCTAAATGCATTAAAAAGGAAAGTAGTTACCTATACAGTCAGTTCCCTCTGGATTGGCCATATAGCCTGCTTGGCAAATACATAAGAAACTTCCTTCAGTATTTTCACATCGTCCCTGGGAGCAGAGATGGTGAATCTGAGTACATTCATCAATGTCTGTGAAAAGCATAAAAGTACTGAATTAAGGAACTTTCAGTTTGTCTTACCCATGTAAAGGGACATTTGAAGAATAACTAAAGAAATCAAAGGTATTTAGACTAAGAAAAAAAGCCTCAAGAAGGACAAAACAGCTGTCTTCTAAAATCTGAAGGGCTATTCCATGAAAATATTTCCATTTCTTATTTTGTCTGGACCCTAACAGCAAAGCTGGGAGTAGTGCATAGAAATTGAAGAAGCAAATTTAGTCCTAATGTTAAGTACATTTTAATAAATAGAGCTCAACCACAAGTGGAATGGACTTATCAGATTAAATGGCTACTTGCTGGGTATACTATAGTGGAGCTCCTTTTTAAGATACATTTTGGACTAAATGGCTACTTATGTGCCTTCTAGTGTCAAATTTTATGATACTATAAGTTAAAGTAACAATCAAAAGATATAACAATATAAAAGAAGCACTGAATTCACAGAGTAATTGAAACTTCAAACATCCTAACATTGAAGGATTATCTAGTCATGGGGCTGTACTGTAAAATCAGTGTCTTTTTTTCATTTTTGCATGCCAACTAACCCATATTACCCCAATTACTCATTTTTCTTTTGGTAGAAGAAAAGACACTGAACCTAGAATAAAAATGAGTACAAAACTGAAAATTACAAACTTTCAGACACTGTCTGGATCTTTTTGGTTTAACCAAGTTCATCTGAGGTCACATATTTACACACTCAGACTTGGTTAAGGATGATGGTTAATTCCAATGTGTGCACAAACTGGAAATCAGATTCCAGATGCTAAGGAAAAAATACTTTTTTTTTCCATTTCAGTACATGCTTGCATTAGTTTATTCATTTAATGAACATATGTTTGCAACTACATCTATCTGGAGTTTTGGGCCATTATTAGGCACATTAACCTGAAAACTTTTTACAAAATTATTTCATCCATATAATGTTATAAGATATTCAGCATTCTTCTATGTATAATATAAACATATACATATTTTTAAATTTCAGCTTCTTTTAGTTCCCTTCATATTTTAACACCAAATAAACATTTCCCCAATCAAGGAATAAGAATTATTCTATAACTTTTTTTTTTTTTACAAAAATCAAAACTGAAAATGCTTCACGTTTGATAATGTTTGAAGAATTTGTATCTTACCAACACATTTTCTTTGATGTTCACTGAATTTGTATCCTTCATAGCAGATACAAGTATATCTCACTGGCAAATTAATGCAATGTCCTGCTCCACAAATATCTGGGTTCACTGTACATTCATTGATTTCTAAAAGAAAAAAATGAAACATTAAAAGGAAAACAAAGTAATGCTGTTGATCATCAGAAACTAAATAGAAAATTAATTCTTAGAAAATTAGATGGTTCATATAATCTTCCTAAAGTATAATGTTAACAATGTTATCACACCCCTCCCACAAATCTTTAGCATCTGTACATTGGCTATAAAATGAAATAAAATTACTCAGCCATATATTTTAGGGCTATATGGATTATATGCCTCCAATGCCTAGCTTTCCATCTGATTTTCATATTACCTCCCATCATATGATCTATGTTCCAACAAAACTGAGATCTCTCAGTCTTAGGTAAAATTTTCTAGATTCCATTAATCTGTACAACTTGTACTGCACTCTTGAAATTCACTGTTTCTCAATTATTGAAATTTTTTTTTTGTTCCTTGCTTTTCATGTCCTTTTTTTGCTTTTATATATTCTATTCCCTTTCCCTTATAGTTTCTGCCAATCATTTCCTTCATCATTTTCAAAAACTTTCTCAAATCTTCCTTCTTCAGATTAATTCACCATAACTCTCAATCACTTCATTATCCACAACCACTTAAAACAAGAACATGAATAGATCAACAGATTCATATTCAAACATGAGTCAATAAAGTACAAGTCCACTGTGGATCCTTTTTCCAAGAATTAAATTTCAGGAATTCCTGGGATACTGGGTATGAAGGTTCAAAAATACAATGCACTCTATCTCCATTAAATCTGCTTATAATCTATTCATATATATTTATGTTCCATCTTCCCATTTAAAGTTCAGTTTTTAAAGGGTAAGAGAAGTTCTGTTTCAATAATACTTCCTACTAGACTGTTTTTGATACAAAAAACACTTTAATAAATGTTACTGAATATATTTTTTCCCTTTGGTCCAAGCCTTTGAGTTCATCAGGAAACTTATTGCATGGAAATTATTTCTACTAATAGCAACTGTAACACATTCTTACACAGTTTCCTGTAAGAATTTCATAAACCAAGTCAGGATATAATGAGAGGCAGAACATAAACTTAAAAGTCTTTTATCCCCAAATCAGGCCTCTAGCCACTACCTCCCCCATTCTACCTCTCTTTTTTATGCAATGCCAAATGAAATTATCTTTTAAAAGAATCTAAAGATAAGATCAGAAGATGGAGGTACTAGTAGTATTTTAAGGACAATTATTATCTAAAGCTATACAGTCTTCAAGGTTCATTATATTAAAAATAGAGTATATATAAAAAACTGAAAGTAAATATGTAATATGTTGGCTATGATGAGCTCAATAATACCATAAATTAAACTGTGACCAGAAAAAAACCCTGAAGCATGGTTCTCATACCCATTCATGTTTTTATAAGCAAAAAATTATTTTCCCTTTCCACCTTTCCCATCATTTTCATAATGTACTTGACCCATCTAACTAGTTCTTTGCTAAGAGATTTTTTTTTACAATTATGTTGTGCTCCCAGATCACTTTTTTCTTCTTTTTTTCCTTTCTCCTTCAAAAATCTAGTAAGTTTTCCCTCTGTATCCAAATGAATTCGCTGCATAAGTACACAGATATAATTTTAACTTCATTTGCAAAGGATGTTTCCTACTCGGTTCAGTTTCAATTATTTCAACACTGGCTTAGCTCTCCTTTTCTATGAGAAATGAAGTTTGAAGTGAAAGCGTTAGTGTTAAGAACCCCAATTTTCTCTGTCTTCCCTTTCTTCAATCCCTTCCTTTTAGTTGAGATTTCTAAGGTCTCAAACTGGGCCTCTCCTAATAGCTTTCTCCAATGCCTCTTGGTGATATAAAATTGATACATGGTTCAATTCTAGAAAACTACCTCAGAAAGTAAAAGATATGGAAGAAGCTCTAAGAAAGGGTCCAGTCATAAGCCGTATGTTCCTTTTCCAGGAACCAATAGAGCAAAATGTGAAGAGGTTTATGACCAGTTCAGCTGTAGATTTCAAACAATTTACTTGCCTCTGTGGGTTGAAGAAGTATCCACACTAACAAAAACCAAAACCAAAAACAAAACAAAACAAAAACAAGATACTTGAAGGACTGGATAGATGCTTACTGATCATTTGATTGACTCTGGCCAAATTCCTTAATCTCTCAAGGTCTCCATTTCTTCATGTATAATAAACAAGAGGTGGAAGTGGGGGGGAAATCAGGTGATTTTCAAGGTCATTTAAACATTTTATATTCTATGATTTCGTGATGTACATTGTTACAAATTGAAAATGCTGGCTGTAATTAAGACAGCACTCAAGACATAGGAAGTACTCAAGACAGCAATGTAATTAAAGTGTTCCTAAAAGTTACATAAAAAGGGAAATACATGATTAAAAAGCACATATAATATCTATGTTCTATTTGTTCTATATTCTGTTTGTTCTGCCGTTAGGCAGAGATCAGCTATGGTATCTTGAGCAGGGAGAAAAAAGATGGGAGAAAAGATCTGGAACTTAAAATCTTATTTTTAAAAATGAACGTTGAAAAATATCTTTACATATCAATTCTACTATCCCAGACAGACAAAACTGGGCAATTCAGATCTTAGGCTTTCTGCTTATTGTTTCCTAATTAATGGAATGATGATACCTAAAAATGAGCTGGACTCACTTCTCTTAAAAGTCTTCATATCAGGTCTTTCATCTCTATTTTTTATAATGCAAAACAAGAGCAGCCTAGTTAGCAAGACAATCTTCTCCAATTTTCATATATGATTCTCTTCATTAAAGGGAATAATAGTGGCGTAGTGATCCTATATGACTATTACAATGGGGGGGGTGGGGAACAACATTCATCAGAGGTGTTCAATTTATAAAGAATCATTACAATTGTATCCTATTTATATCAATGGCCATATCCCATTGCATTCTCTCAGTGACTTCAGAATTCTGGATAGAAGCCATGACCAAAAGCCAGTGGAAAATCAAATGCTCCATTCATCTAGCCAACAAACACAATATGGTCAATAATGATTCTAAGATTGCATTATTCTTATGTTTTCTAAAATTAAATGAAATTATTTGGACAAAACATAAAAATTAATGTTTTGTTCTTTAAACATTTGTTCTCGTCATGTGAGTACAAGAAAAAGGCTTCAAACCTACTGGTGCAAATTAAGCTTAGCATACTACCACTGCCCCACCACTACCAAAAGAATTTCCATTAGCATAGTTTATGGAGGCTCAATGACACCAGCAAACATTTCAGGGACAAACGTTTTCCAAGAGAACGTGGCCAGTTCTAACTCTTCAAAAAATTTGAGCAAATAGTTTTGAAAATATTCAGATCATCTTAAGTATAGAGTTCCATATAGAAAATCATATAAAAGGATAAGAGACAATATGGTAAGTGTAAGAGAGAGGCATCAAATGCATATTCAGAAAAATGTCTACACTAACACACTGGTACCACAAGTGAACAAAAATTGTAATATGACAAATGAAACAGATGTTTTTAACTTTGTCAAAGGTTTATTTTTTAAATCTTTCCTTGACCTATTAGGACATAATACTAAATCAAATACTTATTTGCTTTAACAGACAGTTTATTTTTATTTGGAAATGACTTTCCAGTAAAGATGTAAGCCCCCAAGTCATCTATTATGTTGGAAAATAACACACTTGTTTTCTGTGGGTATCTACTCTTTTATAACTAATGAATTTTAAAATACATCTAGTTAGATCTGAAATAAATAATCTCAACACTACCATAAACTCTCACCTAAGCATGAAGAAATAATAAAATTTATTTTCACCTTTTATTTCTTGTTCTACTCATTCTTAAGCCTGTGAGAGACTATAAATTGGGCAACTTCTTGCTCAGCTAAGGGAAAAAAATATCTCACTGCTCTTTATTTTCAAGGGATAGTTAGGAAAATAGTCATTCCTTGACATTTCCAGGTTTTACATTCACAGTTTTAGTTATTCCACAGTTTGGCCATCAATAATTAAATGAGAATTTTTGGAGATTTGAAGTAAACTGCAGAAAATTGCTAACTATGCATATATATAAAGAAAACTAAAAAAAAAGAAAATTTAATGTCATACATGCATGAAAACTGTACATTATTAATCTATTTTATCACTACCATAAGTATAAAAACAAAAATTTGATATAAATAGATTTTGCTAAGTTTCAATGTACTAAAGAACTATAGAAAGGCTACACGCCCTTTTTGAAAACACCTCTTTGTCTCTCTACCATCCAGACTCATTCATGTGATTTTCTCCTTTAGTGAGCTTTTCATAAAAGAAAATCTGGAAACCTATGAGCACTTGCTGCAGCTACAGCTGCAAGTATAGTTATCTTGGATATTATGCAGTCTTCAATCTCTCTCTTATAGAAACTGCAACTTTTTTGTGCCCTTGACCCTTATGAAAGTCAAAAAACAACTATATTTAAATCTATTAAGATCTCATCCTAGAAAACTCTTCCATAAGAGAGACACTGACCAACCTAAGTCAAATTCTAATTGCTGCAAAAAGGATTCTTCTTCATAGTGTTGTCAGTTAGGAAAAATACCTAGTTAACCAAGAAACAAAAGGATGTCCCCCAACAAGCATTTCATGAACTGCCTACTATACTCCAGGAACGGTGCTAAGTACTAGAGGACACAAAGAAAGGCAAAAACCAGTCCCTACTCTCAACAAGCTCACAATATAATAATGAAAGAGATCACATGCAAATGACTATGTAGAAACCATTTGCTGAATAAACTGTTGGTTTTGTTCTGTTGTTTTAATTGTATCTGACTCTTCATGATCCTATTGGGCTTTTCTTTCTTTTTCTTTTCTTTTCTTTTTTTTTTTTTGATTAAAGCTTTTTATTTACAAAACATATGTATGGGTAATTTTTCAACACTGACCCTTGCAAAGCTTATTGTTTCAAATTTTCCCCTCCTTACCTTGACCCCCTTCCCTAGATGGCAGATAGTTCAATACATGCCAAATATGTTAAAATATATGTTAAGTCCAATCCATCTATACATATTTACACAGTTATCTTGCTGCACAAGAAAAATCAGGTTAAGAAGGGGGAAAAAAATCTGAGAAAGAAAACAAAATGCAAGCAAACACCAACAAAAAGTGAAAATGCTATGTTGTGGTCCACTCTCAATTCCGACAGTCCTCTCTCTTGGTGTATATGGCTCTCTTCATTAATGAACAATTGGAACTGGTTTGAATTATCTCATTGTTGAAGAGAGCTATGTCCATCAGAATTGATCATAGTATAGTCTTCTTGTTGCCGTGTATAATGATCTCTTGGTTCTGTTCATTTGACTTAGTATCAGTTTATGCAAGTCTCTCCAGGCCTCTCTGAAAAATCATCCTGCTGGTCTTTTCTTACAGAATAATAACATTCCATGACATTCATATACCATACTTTATTCAGCCATTCTCCAATTGATGGGCATCCATTCAGTTTCCAGTTTCTAGCCACTACAAAAAGGGCTGCCACAAACATTCTTGCACATGTGGGGCCCTTTCTCTCCTTTAAGATCTCTTTGGGAAATAGGCCCAGTGAAAACACTGCTGGGTCAAAGGGTATGCACAGTGTGATAACTTTTTGAGCATAGTTCCAAACTGCTCTCCAGAATGGTTGGATCAGTCCACAACTCTACCAACAATGTATCAGTGTCCCAGTTTTCCCACATCTCCTCCAACATTCGTTATCTTTTCCTGTCATCTTAGCCAATCTGATAGGTCTGTAGTGGCATTTCAGAGTTGTCTTGATTTTCATTTCTCTGATCAATAGTGATTTGGAGCACCTTTTCATATGACTAGAAATAGTTTCAATTTCTTCCTCTGAAAATAGTCTTCTCATATCCTTTGACCACTTATCAATTGGAGAACGGATTGAATTTTTACAAATTTGAGTTGATTCTATATATATATATTTAGAAATGAGGCCTTTGAATGTAAAAAATATTTTCCCAGTTTATTGTTTCCCTTCTAATCTTGTCTGCATTAGTTTTGTTTGTACAAAAACTTTTTAACTTTATATAATCAAAATTATATATTTTGTGATCAATAATGATCTCTAGTTCTTCTTTGGTCACAAATTCCTTCCTTCTCCACAGATCTGAGAGGTAAGTTATCCTATGTTCTAATTTGTTTATAATATCATTCTTTTTGTCTAGATCATGAACACATTTCAACCATATCTTGGTATACAGTGTTAGGTGTGGGTCAATGCCTAGTTTCTGCCATAGTAGTTTCCAATTTTCCCAGCAGTTTTTGTCAAATAGTGAATTCTTAACCCAAAAGCTGGGGTTACTTGGACTTTTCTTGACAAAGATACCAGAGTGGTCTTCCATCTTCTTTTCCAGCTCATTTTATGCATGAGGAAACTAAGGCAAACTTGCCCAGTTCACACAGCTAGTAAAAACCAGGTTTGAACTCAGCTCTTCTTAACTCCAAGTCTAGCACTCTATCTACTATGCCAACTAGCTGCCCACAGAATTAATAGGAAATAAAAAAGAGAGAGAGAAGGCATCAGAATTGAATACTGGAAAAGGCTTTTTGTAGAAGACAGGATTTTAGCTGTAAACTGAAGGAGACCAGAAAAGCCATGGGAGCAGCTATATGGCAAAGTGAATGAAGTGCGAATGTAGGAGGATTCAGGAACTTTGTGAGTTCAAATCCAGTCTCAGACACTTATTACCTGTGGGATTCTGGTCAAATCACTTAACGCTCTTTGTCTTAATTGCCTCATCTGTAAAATGATCTGGAGAAGGAAATGCTATTCCAGTATCTTTGCCAAGAAAACCCTACACAGGGTCACAAAGAGTTAGAAATAACTGAAACCATGGAAGGCAGAAGAGGGAGATGAGGAAGAGCATTCCATGCATAATACAGAGTAATTGAACATTTCCAAAGTCAGGAAATTGAGTGTTGTAGTGTCCCATTCCAAAAATAGAAAGGAAGCCAAAAGCATTGGATCATGGAGAAAGGAAAGAGGAGAGAGAGAAGGGGAAGGGAACAAAGTAAAGAAGTAGAGAAGGAGGAAAGGAGAGGGAGAGAGAGAAAATGAGGGAGAAAAAAATGTGTTAGAATGGAAAAAGAATAGAAGACATCTATGGATGTCTTGTCTTCATTCATTTTCAGATAGAGGAAGTTAGAGGAAAATGAAGTAGCCTTCATGGGGAAGTTTGGGGGGACTTGGAGATAGAGATCCACTGGAATTTATGGAGAAGAGAATAACATGCTCAGACATGAGCTTTAGGAAAATCACTTTGGCACATGTCTATTTATATTGTCTCACTTGTCAAATATTCCAAAAAGATTCTTTTATTATAGGAAACTGGGACATAGACAAATATTAACATTAAGGGAAAAGAGAAACCTTGAAAAAAATAAAACTTTTTTTTTTTCAAAATTAACATTTAAGTTTCCTTAGGAAGGAAGTATTCATGTCAGAGTCTTTGCCAAGCTCTAATTTAGCTATCTTCTAGCAAAGTTCAATTCCTTTCTAAAAGTTGTTCTGTACCATGAAGGAAGCTAATGACCTGCAATTTTTTTTGTTTTTATGAATCGCTGCATTTTAGTAATGACAAAACAGGATTTGGCCAGTCAAATTCTGCACAGGCCTATTGAGTGAATTTATTAGCATCCATTAGCTGCTTCTTGCTTTGCCCATTTCTTAACAGCACAAAAGTTGAAAGTTATTTTTCTATTGGCAATCTTATGTCTATTATTTAAAAACTGTTACAGTATAAAGTTATTTCCTCACTGCCAAGTTGTCATTTTTGAAAAGGGTCACTGAAAGAATATAATATTGTCTCTCCTTACTATTATCAGAAGTTAATTCTTTGGAGAATCATAACTACATTTCATAATAATTTTATATTGAAATATCTTCAATATGATACAGAATGAGTCTTCAAACAACAGATATGTCACTATAATTTAATGAATTAATAACATGTAGTATCCCAGGATAAGAAAAGTATGAAGGGAGAATTGGGAAATCAGTATAGTAATGATGGTTAGTATTTTTATGGCATTTCAAGGTTTGGAGAACACATTATATATACACTACTTCATTTGAGACTCACAAGGATCCTGACTGGTAGATACTATTACTCCCACTTTACCAATGAACAAATTAAGCTCAGAAAGCTTAATGCTTTGCTTAGAGGTATAGAACTAGGACATAACTGATACAGGATTAGGGACTCAGGTTTTCCTAAATCCAAGATAACATTTTTCACACTATGAAACACTAACATTTAATCATCCATTTCATACTCACAAAAAACAAAAACTTATAATCATTAATGTCATTATTCTAAACATTAATAAATGACATCTATATAAAACTATAAAATTTGCAAAGAACTTTACATATATTGTTACTCTTATTTAAACCTAACCATAATCTGGTGAGATAAATGCTATTTATTGTCAGTCTTTTATGGATGAAAAACTGAAAATCAAAAAGATAAATCAATCATTCAAAAAGCATCAAGAACCGGCTACAGGCCAGGTATTGTGCTAGGCAGTAGGGATACAAATATAAAAGTGACAAAAGTTCCTATCCTCAAAGAAGTTACATTTCAATAGAAGAATACAGTACTGAACAGTGACCTGGAAAAGGAATGTTGATCTAAGCTGATTGGGAATGTAAAATGAATCCATAAGAAGGTAGGTTGTCAAGTCTTTTTAATTTGATCAGATTATTGTTCCCAGAGCAAAGAAAATAAGAGATGGAATGGGAGCAGTGGTAAAACGTCTCAGAAGATTTCTGAACAAAGTTATTTCTGTAACGCAATCAAACATGGAATCTTTTATGATCTTAACATAAGGATGGGAGATATTTTTTCAAAGGAGAATACACAAGGTTATCTTTGGTATCTTCTGATCAAATGTTTGTTTATAAATCACCAAATAAATGCATCAATTATATTGCTTCCCTACTCATTGGGTGCGGGTGGGGGAGGACAGAAGAAAAATAATTTGGAACTCAATTTTTTTTTAAATTAATGTTAAAAATAAATAAAAAGAAGGCAGCTAGGTGGCGCAGTGGTTAGAGCACCAGCCCTGAAGTCAAGAGGACCTGAGTTCAAATCTGGTCTCAGACATTTCCTAGCTGAGTGACCCTGGGCAAGTCACTTAACCCCAATTGCCTCAGCAAAAAGCAAAAAATAAATAAATAAAAAACATTAAATGCTAGACATCATATTCCATATTTATCACTCAAATGTGTGACAATGAAGATGCAATTTACTGTAGAAAACTAGCAAAAGCCTACCTTGTTGTCTGCTCATTTTTTCATCAAAAATATTCTGAAGACATACTTAAACTATCCTCATATTTGTTGAGGCCAGAAAATAGGCATTTCATTTAACCTTCTTTGGTAATAATGCTTTTTAAAAATAATTTGATAATTAGTAAATGATTTAGCCAGGATTTCTTCATACTCAAACCAGCAATATATTTTTATAAGAATTCCATGTGTAATTGGAGGGAAAAAAGTCATTTCCTGTTTCTTCTGTTTTGTGATTTAAATAATGTCAATGATAAGTATGATTAATTAGTGTTCATTATGCACCAGGCACTATGCTAAGTATTTAACAATTATTATTTCATATAAAGACATTATTTTTAACTTATCATAAGTATTTAAAGATCACAGAAAAGGAAAACTTTACATAAAATTAAAAAGTTTTTGCACAAATAAATCCTATGCAGCTAAGTTCAGAAAGGAAACAACTAACTGGAAAAAAAAGCAACTCTGTAACAAGTTTCTCTATTAAAGATCTCATTTTTGAGCTATGTAAGGAATTGATTCTATTTTTTAATAATCTATGATAGTTTATTTTGAGAACCCTAGAGTAAACTAAAAATTAATTCAAATCTTTGTATCAAATTTTTCTGCTAAGAGTTGAGTATCCACAATATATAAGCAATTAACAAATATACACACAAACCAAAATCCATTTTCCAAAAGACAGAAGATCAAAAGTTACAGACAGTTCTCAAAAGAAAATGTGCAAACTATAAAAGAAAAACACCTGGAAAAATTTGTTCAAAATCACTAACAAAAAGAAAAATGTAAATCAAAACATCCTGCAAATTGGCCAGGAAAACAAAAAACTGATATAGTTAATGTTGGAGAAGTCATGGGAATATATGCACACTGATGCATTGTTAGTGGAGCTGTGAACTGATGTGACCATTTTAGAAGGCAATTTGCAATTTTACATGTAAAGCAAATTAAATTTCCTTACCCTTTGACCTAGAATTTCTATTACTAAACTTATGCCCTCAAAGAAGTCATTGGTGAGAAGAAAGTCTCCATATATAACAAAATATTTGTAGAACTTCTTATAATATCAAACAATTGGATAAAAAAATTAGATTTCCATCAATTCAACTAGGGAATGGTTAAACAATTTATGGTAAATGAATGAAAAGAATATTACTATGCTGTAAGAAATGATGAAAGTGATAAATATACAAAAGCATGAAAAGATTTACATAAATTGATACAGAGTAAAGTAAGAAGAGTCAAGAAAATGATACATATATTAATTACAATGTAAACTGAAAGAACCACAAGTATACTAAAAAAACAAGTTAATATTTTAAAATTATAAAGAACTTATAAGTATGATTCAAAAAGAAGATAAGAGAATGTATCCGACACAACTTTTTACAGTAAGTATTTAATAAATATGAATTGATTGACATATTAACTGAAGTCTTCCCAGTCAGTGCTTTCCCTCAAAATGAATATAATCTAAAGGATTGTTAATATCTTTGATCAATGAAGTAAACAACCATTATTGAGAAGGATAATTAATGAACAAAATCAACTTCTAATAATGAGGTGATGAATTAAATATGTAAAAATGAGGCACATATTTTTGAACATGGCAAATGTGGGTATTTCCTTTACCTTACCATGTATATTTATTACAAGATGGAAGTAGAGAAAATAAATGTTAGTTAAATGAGTTTTTAAAAATATAGTTCATATGTATGAATTCTGTTTTTAATCTTTTATATTTGTCATATTCTGATAATGAAATGTGACAATCTTTGAATATAATATTTTTACCTACTTCTCTTTGTAGCATTTTAGACTTTTATCTTACTAATATAAATATTAAACTTGTGGAATAACAAATTAAAATATAATTGTTATTTAATGTCTCAGTTGCCATTATACAATACCAGCATTCTTCCACAAATATTTTTTAACTTTTCAATATTTTAAATATTTATTTGTTTTTGTTTTTGTTTTTTGCTTTTTGCTGAGGCAATTAAGGTTAAGTGACTTGCCCAGGGTCACACAGCTAGGGAATGTTAAGTGTCTGAGACCAGATTTGAACTCAGGTCCTCCTGACTTCAGGGCTGGTGCTCTATCCACTGCGCCACCTAGCTGCCCCAATATTTTAAATATTTAACAAAATCCGAGCAAACACATGATATATAACTGTTGGCAGTATTCCCTCTTACTTTCCTTACCTTAGCTCCACTGCAATTCTACCCATGATATACAATGATCTTAAAGGCATTCTTTTCTGAGGTTTTTTTAAAATAATGTTTTGTTTGTCTCATAATCATTTTTATCATGACAAGTAGGAATCCTGTGGAGGATTTCTGACGATATCTCTGAAAAATCCATTTAATGCAAATATAAGTGTTAATTGGAAGTTTTAATTTTCCTAGAATTTCAAAAACCCATATTTTAATCTTGACTATGATCATTGCCACATACTCCTTGCTATATTTTTTTGGTTAACCTAATATTCCAAGCTATCTGGAAATTACCTTTTGTTGTGACTATTAATTACTTAGATGCTACATTAGTCATAATACTTTCACTAGGCACAGACCATATCATACATTATACCATACCTGTTACTTGAGTGGGTGCAATCACTTGGCTGGCACTTGATGTAGAAGCTTCAGGAGCAACCTCAACAGGTATAGGAGGTGATGTTTTTTCAATCACTACTACATACCAAAACATAAATGGATAAAAAAGAAAACATAACATATATGTGAAAAATCCATTTCAAAAGATAGAGAATGTATGGACAATTTCATAACATAAAAAAACATAACTGTAATATGAAGGCCAATGAACTTTTTTTTTGAGGGGGCACCTCACTGAAAACCTATAAATAATAGCAAATGCCAGCAATGCCTATGAGACTATTTTAAAATAATGGGTGGAATGAAACAAAGAAAATTCATCTCCATATCCACACAAATAGCATATTTAATAGGGTAGTGGTTCTCTTTCTCAAGTGAATATGAGGAACTCTTTATTATTCAAAAATTTCATGGATCTTCACATGAAAGTGGCATTATTCCTTATTAAATCTTATTATTATTTATTATTATTATTATTATTATTAATTAAATTACTTATTAAATCTAAAAGGAAATTTAAAAACAGCATTGCTTTATTTCATACTTTGTTTCTTTTATACACAATTACAGTCTTAGGTTATAATCTAATTTTTTTCCATGTCCACTTATTCACTGACTAATGTATGAACCCAATATTAATTACTAATCTTTAAAAAGCAAAGAAACATTAAACTTATTATCATCTTTGATTCAGAATAGATTAATATTTTTTCTATCATATCAGTCAAAATAGGCTACCTGGATACTGTGGATGTAGGTTAATGGTTGAAATGCCGGGAGACAGCTGGGGTTGACCTGGTTCGAGTTTGGTTTTCTCCTGGTCAACTAATTCCTAGATATTTAGAAAAAGAATAAAAGTAAAAAGCCACTGTTTAATTCCTCTAAATTACCCAACTTTTATTTATTTATTTATTTTAGTAAAACTCAGAAAAGGAATAGGAAGCTTTTATATTGCTTCAGGGGAAAATGTGTATTATTTTACTTTATTTTTAAACATATTATATAAAATATTTTAAAAAATAATTAGTATCAAACTTTACATACAAGGTCAGCTATGTTCCTAATCCAGAATTGCTGTGGTAAAGGCTTTAAACGGTTTTTCCAGTACTGCTGAATGATTTGTGTTAATCCATCGACACTCTCTCACTCTGACACCCTGATGACCAACACACATTTTCAAGACAGCTGGCTCACTTTGCTCAGTCCCACACAGGGAATGAACTCATTACCTTGGCCTCCTTCATATATTACTCGAACCAACAGCGTAAACCAGCCAAAGACAATAGATTAAATATTAGATATGACAAATTTGCTACAACAGAGCATCTGGTAAAGCAAAATACTTCGTGTCAGTCACAGAATATGTATAAAGCTAGAGGTCATATTGCAACTTTCCCTCCATGCCAACCTTCCTTTTGAATGTATCACACTTCAAATTCTCAGGACAGTTATAGTATAAACTGAGGGAAAGTCAGTATCTGCTTAAGCCAGAGTGGCTGTATAAGGATGCATTGGTTACATGGTAGTTGTTTTTTTGCAGTCCTTAACTTCTTTCACTTTTCTGAAGTATTAGGCATTACTGATCATTCCTCTTCCTATAGACTCTCTACTTTCATAGTTTTTTTGTTTTAGTCTCCTAGTTCTTTCTATCTCAACTCCTCTACTCTTTGGGACTCATTTATCTTCCTTTTTGGCTCCAATAATGTTGACATTCAAAGTTTTTTCCCATAGTCCTCTTCTTTTCTCTCTCTCCCTCACATCTCTAATTAAGAAAGCTACTTAACCTTCATGATCTAGCTCAAATGTCACTTCTTTAATGAGGCCTTCCACAGTTCCCTTATCTATAACTCACTTCCTCATCATTAATTCTCAAAGCACTCTATACTTTCTTGTATATCTACACAGGTTTTGGTTTGTACTATTATCTGATGTATCTCATTCAGGAATTGTATCTTATTTTCCTGTTTCCCTCAAAAACATACAACCCTGTATACAACTCTTTCATTATTAGGTACTATTCAATTGTATTTAGTTTATTTGGGTTAGAAAATTATCAGTTAAACTCCAGCTTCCACTTGTGAGGCCTTTCACTTTATTTCTCTGAGGACTGCACTAGATGTTCTTCAAAGTCCTTGAGTTGTAACTATGCTCTATATGTTTTCTCAACTACCAGCCTATAAATTCCAGAAGTAGAGAAAATAACTCTTGCATCTTTTGTATCCCCTTCAGTATACAGAATGGGCACTTCTTAAATATTTTTGTATGGATGAAGCAAAATAAGTAGATTTTATTATCTTATTCTCATGATCTGCAATTAAAGAAAAGGTATAAAATATGTCATCAAGTAAATGTTTAATTAGATAGGAAATGCATAATTGGATAAGGACAGGGATGGTTCCAGTGCTGCACTGGTATACATGGAATATTAAAAAATATAATAAAAGTATCAAAAAAATTTTAAATGTATTAAAAATGTGGAATATTTAAAAAGGCATTCAGGAGACTACAGTGATCCTCTATAGAGGCTTTGTGGGAGTGACAAGGATAAAAACTGTACTTATGGTAGAGGACTTAACACTGGATCTGCAGCCAGTAAGAGTGGAGTACGAATCTCACCTGTCTCTTACTGGATGGATTATCAGGCATATCAACCCACTTTTTCTAGTCTTAGTTTCTCCAGCTATACAAAGAATGGTTTGGATTCCATGAACTCTGAGATCGTTTATAGTTCTAACCATAAGAGAAGTGGTGTGGAAAGTATCCTGGATTTGGAGTCAGGAGCATCTGGATTTGATTATTAATTATGTGACTTTGGGCAAATTCCTGAAAAAATCTCAGATTCTCATCCATAAAAAGAGAGGGATGAACTAGAATGCCTCACTGGTCCCTTCTATTTCTCAATGTAATCTAGATTTGGCCTAGTCTAAGAGCTACAGAAGCTTAGTATATCTTCATGTTACAGATAAAGAAGCAATGTTTAGGGGCAACAAGATATTGCAGTGGATAGAGCAGCAGGCCTGGGGTCAAAAAGACCCAAGTTCAAATTTGATCTCAGTTCCTAGCCATTTGACCCTGGCGTAACATCTGTCTTATTCTCTCTTATAAACAAGTGTTAATAATAGCACCTATCTCCCAAGGGTATCACCAATGAGATAATATTTGTAAAGTGTTTAGTACACTGGATAACATTTAGTAGATGTTGAATAAATGCTTGTTCATTTCCTCACCTTCTTCTATACTAATTGCCTAGGGACACTCAAAGAATTAGCAGTATTCCAGAGAATAAAATGAAAGTCTCTGGAATTCTTATAGGCCATGTTTACCACTCACATTTATCAGTGTTTAATGTTTACTAATTAATCAGCAGTCAAATTTTATTGTTTCTTCTTGTACAACCTCCTTTGGATCCAACTCCATCCTACTCCTAGACTGACCCTTATCATCTCTTACCTAAATTAATCTGTCTCCTAATTAATCTCTTTCTTTCTCCAGTTTCCCACCACACCAATTCATTCTACACACTACTAGCCAAAATAATTTTCAAGCACAGATTTGATTATATCACTTCTCTTACTCAACACCAAATCTAGTAAATTCCAATTGCCTCTAGGACAAAACATAAACTTTCCAGTTTATCTTGTCAGGTCCTATACAAATTGGTTGCAGCCTATCTTCCCAGTTTCCTTAAATATTATACTCTTTCTCACACTCTGCAATCCAACCAATCTGGCCTCCTCTTCATTTCTCACACAGAATATTCCCTTCTTTGCACCTTTGCCACAAAGCTACAATATGTACCCTCTCAAGGAACCTCTCTATTCTTTTAAGGTGCAGCTCAAGCACTATCTTCCCCATGAAATCTTTTCTGATGTTCCAATCTGCTAATGTTCTTCCTTATAAATTGCTTTATATTTAACTCCTTTATAAATGTTTATTAACTTTGTTTGTATGCCATATACGTTTTTATGTGTGTATTACTTTCACCATTACAAAGTAAGTTCACTGTGAGTAGCCCCTTTCATTCTTTCTGTCAATAGCCCTAGTATGAGACACATACTCAGTGCTAAATAAGATCTTGTTAATTAACTGACACAAAGTCACATTTTAATTTTACCAAATACAGTTTGATAGAAATTCATCTGGAATATTTTCTAATTGTGTTTTTTCTGGACAACTTTTGTACTTGGTCTAATGTCAAATAGTTTTAACTTCAATTGTATTTTGAAAACTATCTATATATGTGTATAGAGACTGCTACACAGCATGGTAGATAAAGGATTATTAGACTTGGAGTTAGGAAGACTTGAGTTCAAAGATTCTGCCTCAGATATTTGCTTACTAGGTCTTATTCTCATACACATAGGTATTGCAGAATATGCTTACTATATGTGTGTTTATACACAAATACATAAGCAAACATTTATCAGGATTCTCACAAGGGCATTTCAAGCCTTTGGCTCTTTGATTGGGTTGGGTTCTTACTGTTCTAGTGACTTAGTTACCTTCCTCTTCCTTAATTCTATCTCAAACAGTCCTTTATACGTGGACAAAATCAGCATAGTTTTCTATGCTAAAAGAGAGTCTACAAATACATCTAATATAACAACCTTTTCTATCAGATAAACTAAATGAAAAACAAAGAATGAATAGATTACCTTCTCGGGAGCTGCAGTTGCCACTAAAATCAAAAAAGAAAGAAAATTTGGAATTTAAAGCAATGAATAACACATATTTCCTTCTTACAAATTCTTCCCAGCAAGATCCCATATTCTAATGCAATAGGAATACAAGAAATTTTTCTACTGGAAGCATATGGCATTCTAACATACTACTTTTTTTAGAGATCGAACTTAAATCAATGCCCAATTATATTTCTAATAAGTTTATTCTCATACCTAGCATGGTGCCTAAAACACAGTAGGTACTTCATGAATGCTCACTTAATTGTTGGTTGGTATAAAAGAGAACTAAATCAACAGAATTGTTTAGACACAGCAAATTTTAGCAAAAAGAAATCAAGTTCAATCAAAAAATAGGGGTTCTAATTCCAACCCCAACATTAATTACTCATGTAACTCTGGGCATGGCATATTATCTTTCAAGACCTTAGGGTTAAAATCCTTAAAATAAGAGAAATAGACCAGAAAGTATCCAAGTCTTCAATCTCCAAAATTTTATGCTTTTGGGTTTTATATCAAATGCTTACTTAAGTATCTGACTTTGGAATAGCAGCTTTAAAGTTGGCTTTCTGAAGACAGATAGGAAAACTATTTTATTCAAAATTATAAAGAAATGCAAAAAAATGGCACTTCAAACCACAAGTAAAGTATTTATTCTTAATATGATGTCCAACCTTTAGTTGTCTTTTAGTAGTATCAATTTTGATTTTAAAAAAAATCATCATTTATTTCAATAGGAGGGATATGAAGAATAAGGTAGGGGTATTGAATGGAGGTCAACTCTAGACATTTTACTCTTAAAAGAAACACCCTGAACACTTTATTGAAAATGTACTGCAGCGAGGCAAAGATGTACATCAAACAGGTGTCAGTATCAAAGAACTTCACCAGTACTGTGACATCATTATTGGCTATAAATATGAGATATTTGTTGCATGGCCCCATTTGAAAATGCCCAAGAACCAGCTGGAAGTTATCTGACAATAATTTGTAAGGCTGTGTAGCAAATAGTAATCAGGAGTCTATGATTCAAGAATATCCACTAAGCTTTGGCAATTAATTCTTTTCATTAGGTGCTGCCTAACTATTCTGGCTTGCCCATAAAAATTAATTTCCTACCTTAAATTCTGGCCATAGAAACAAAAAACATATCTCATTTCAGATTTTTCATTGCCCTTTATTAAGTAGACAATCTTAGATATTGGCACTGAAGACATAAGAGAAATCTCAGTATTTATTGAGATTCCAGGTAAATTATTTCCCTAAAAATAAAAGTTTTAGCAATTGCATTATCTCTAGACAGTATCTCCAAGCATTAAATCAGGACTGAAATAGCTTAGTGGCCTGACAAAATTAATTATCTTTTTACATTACTTAACCTGCCTCCATGGAGGAATTTATTCACTGACAAAACCTAGATAGATGGGTAGTTTTCTCCTGCCTACAAAGATAAACAGTTTCAAAGCAGTTTCACTCCTAAGATGTATATTCTCAGTGATAGCACCACTAAGAAGAACACTTAATCAGGATAATTAATTGCAGGAAGATGTAGTAGTTCTTTCTTCTCTGACTCTGTGTAACACATGTTTCTAGTATGGCCATAAGGAAGGCCTGTTTCTCACTTATGAGAAGAAAGGCAGACTCAGTGAACCACTAAAATATTAACTCATTTTAGAAACTATACAATTTTGTCCCCAAAATCTGTCCACTGATCCCTCCATTCTGACATTCAACTCAGGAAATCTAAAAAGAAGTTAGAGTAAATATAAGTTTTATTTTTGAACACCAAGTGCCATTATTTTAAGAACATGAAATAACTGAAATGCTATTTTTAAATATGGAAATTGAGTTAGAAAGAACAGACCTTGACCAAGATTAGATATAAAATGTCAGGGTCAAAATTAAAACTCAGGTCTGGAATCTGTTTATGGCATCAAAAGACTTCTTTTTCTTTTCTCTGTACAACTTTGAACTGCTCATCCTAATGCTGCCACTAACTTCCTATTTTAGGTGGCATAGTGAAGAATGTACCAGGTCTAGAGCCAGGAAGATTCATCTTACTGAGTTCAAATCTGTCCTTAGACACTTACTCTCTGTGTAGTCTTGACTGAGTCACTTGACCCTTTATTTGCCTCAGTTTCTCTTCAGTAATGAAGTGGAGAAAGAAATGGCAAATAACTAGTATCTTTGCCAAGAAAATACCAAATAGAGTCACAAAAAGTTAGACATGATTGAAATGACTGAACAACCACAAGGAATTTAATTGTTCTGGGTCAAACTTTCTTCAGTAAAATGAGACACTTGAAATAGATGACCCTGAAGAATCTTCCCATACTGACATTCTAAGACTTCCTACCTCCTTTGCTGAAAGGTATTCTAGTATGGCAGAAAGAACATTGGATGTGAAATCAGAGAATATAGGTTCAAAAACGGAGTCTGCCATATAGTGACAAGTCACTTAATTTCTCTGGGTCTCAGTTTCCACATCTGATTCCCACTCTTAATATAAGATCCTGTAGTACTATTTGCCACCTGGGATATTCTGGATTAATACACACAAGTTGAATTAATGCCTTTGGGGTATCACTTTGTGAAAAGGAGAACTATGAAGTCATATCCTAAACACTTAAGTTAATTAACACAGTTTACTCAAAGACCTATGTTATTCCCTGAAGAATCATGAAATGGAAGGAGAAATTTAGTTTGATCTGGAATCCAGATAAAGCCATGTCAATATCTTTAAAGCTCTTTAATTGCTTTATACATACAGAAGGTTAGAAACAGTAAAATAAAAGTCACAGAGACATCAATAGGCTAGCTACACTTTAGGATCGATTCTCATTCTCACCTTGCACATCCACCTGAGGTCCTTTTTCCTGGGAGAAGGTCAGCGCTTCTACTGGCTCTTCCTTTGCTGGGAGAGGTGGAGGATGAGTACTTTTAGCAACAGGTTGGATGTTCTTGGGCTTGATATATACAGGTCCTTTACCTATTGGGTGATGGATTGGCCTGCGTCTATGAACGCCAGAAACTGTATAACCCATTCCACCAGGACAGATTTCCTTAAAAGCAGCTAGATTTGGGATGGGAAAATATTCCTTTTAAAAATTTAGAAGTACATAACTTCAAACAGAGGAAAATAATATAATGAATATATTTTTAAAATCAGCATCCATATACCCACATCCACACCCACACAAAGACAGGTGAGAACTGTACTATTAAAATACCAAATTTATCTAAAACCTCACTGATGAGAAAAAATACAAATAAAAAACCCTTTAACTTTAGATTTATCCATTTGCTGATTCGCAGCTAGCAAGTCAAAAATACTATTATCCAGAAGAATTTAAAAGGTAATACTGTTTGATGACACTGAATAGTAATTCTACCTCTTCTTAGGCCTAGGGTCTGAAGTAACTTGACACTAAGGACTTGGACTTTGCCAGTGTGGGGAAAAATTTACCTCTTTCCAATTTATATAATGTTTTAAACCATTGATCTTTCTCTATAAAAACATTAATGGCATACTACTAACTATAATAAGGGGGTAATAGTTATGACCAAAAAAAGGAAGTTCTTCAGAAAAATTAGCAGGATTAATGACATGGTTTAATTGAGTTTGAAGGATCTTAGGTATATGACAGTTACAAATTAGGCAACAAAAAGATAGATTAGGTAATTGAGGATTCAGTTAAAGATGAGAAAAGGGAACAACCTTTAAGGGGAATGCCTTTGGGCAAAAATAATGGAAGAGAAATTTGCTGAGGAAAACCAGACAAGGAAGAACTACAAAGTCAAGGATCAGTAGTTACTATGGGGGAAATACTTAGAAACCTAAGCCTGGAATCTAGTTAAAAAGAAAAGTGGGATTCATAAGATGGAGTGAGAAGTTAATTAACTAGCCAACCTGGAGTTGAAATAAAAGTATCTACAACAAACAAAAATCTGATCATTGTGTTAAGGCCTGGAAAGTTGGTTTATGGAACTAGGATGAATGTATGTAGTATGTCTATTTGTCTATAATTAAAACATATTGTCATGTCTCATAATAAATGTTAATATACTCCTATCCAGCTTCTGTTCACCTATTGTGTTGAAGACACATTCCAGAGAGAGTCAAAATAAAAGGAGAAGAAAGGTCCCAAGGTTGTATGTGAAAAAGGAAAATAGCTTTTTCTATAAGGTGATTAAGAGAAAGTAACTAAAGAAAAATGTTTAGTGATGGGCTTTTTGCATCAAAGGGAATATTTGTGTCAAAACCAAAGAAGACATTTTTCTATAAGAAGCTATAGATTCCTACTGATCTTTCCCACTATCAAGAAAAAAGGGAGGGATTAAAGAGAAAGGAGTAAGGAAAAAAAAATGAAGGCAAGGAAAAAAAAAAAGGAAAGGGAAATAAGGAAAGGGGAAAGTAGGGAAGGAGGGAAAAAGGGGAAAATTTGTAAAAAGAGAGAAAATCCTACAATATTAAAGCCTTTTTAAAGTATTTTATTTCTCAACTTATCAGTATAAATTAATGTAATAACTTTATATGGCTCCTAAGCACAAAAATTCTTAGAAATTTAGTGCTTCTAATAGGTCCCTAGAAAATATCCCCCCTCCAAATTTTATTGGGAAGTGTCAATATTGCAATATTGTTATTTTCAGAGAATTAAAGCTCCAACTAAAAAAAAACTAGCAAAAATTGTAACTTTTAAACTATATATGAAATATATTTCAATGTGATGTCACATTTTAAATAAAGTAGCTTGTGCTGAAAGGCCCATGAACGATGCCTCAGAAGCACACATATTGTTTTGAATAGTAGATTGATGTAATCTAAGATGACAATGAATTGAATTCGTGTTTATTAATTTGATCAAATGGAAATATGGAATAGGCAAAATCTTTTCCTTTTGACTTTTCCTTCAGCCTTATGTTGCTGTTCTATTTACTCCTACAAAAATTAAACAAAAATAACCTAATTTTAAAAATCAAAAGGCAAAAAAGCAAACAAAATCTCAGTTGGACAGATTGTTTTCTATACCTCTGAGTATATAAGGATACTCCTATATATGTATGCCATCTTACCTGTTCCTGGAAGGGGACACTTCTCACAATGTGGTCCCCATGCCTTCCCAACGCTGCAACAGCAGAGCTGCTTGCTGAGCTGAACAGAAAGGGGGTGCAAACACTGTCTTCCTGAATTGACAAGTCTGTAGCAGGGTCCTTTCTCTTCAGAGATCACAGGGTTATCAGCTACAATAAAAGGACAAGGGAGTGCTAGGTTTGATAGAAGAAACAAAAAAAAAAAACCACAGAACAAAGTCTCATATCCTATCAAAAATTATATTCATTCAAATCATGTGTATGAAATGTCACTTTAAAGTTAAGCCATAAATAATAGCTCACATTTATACAGCCTTTCAAGGTTCACAAAAACACACAAACAAGGTTCAAATAGCACAAGCATTTTTTTTCTTCCATCTTAAAGATGAGAAAATCAATTTAGAGAAGTTTAGTGGTTTGGCCAGGATCACAAAGTTAAAAAGGAGGAAAACTAACACCTTACCCAGGAGACTTCTGGGGCAGAGCCAAGATGGAGTGAAAAGCACTCAGCTGAACTTTCCCAACAATTCTCTACAAATAACTTAAAAAATGATGCCTTAAATTAAATTCTGGAGTGGCAGAGCCAACAATCAGTCAGAAGGAGATATTCTTCCATCTCAAGACAACATAGAAGGTTAGAAAGAGATTACATGGCACCCCTGCACTAGCACTGGACACAGGACCAGATTCTGTTTGGCAACCCCACTGCCTATACCTATTTCTGGATCACAATTCAAGAGCAGAAAGCACACTTTCAGTCAAGAGGGAATGGGAGAACTGTTTGGCAATCTATTATTTATACCCACTTCTGGGTGCTAATTCAAGGATAGGGAAGAGCATTTTCAGTCAAGAAGACATGAAAACCATGAGGAGCAATAGTATTTCCAGCCCCAAGAGATAAGGGACCTTGAGATCTTTTCTCAGTATCATTTTTAGTCCCAAGAGAGGCCCAGAAGAGGGACCCTGTGGATTAGTATCAATTACAATTCCAAGACATCAGAGGCCCTTCCTGTGTAAGGAACAAAGTGCAGCCCAAGACAACAGTGACCACATCTCTCCTCAGATCATATCTTGGTAGCATTGAAAATTTCCAAAATCCCAGAACTAATTCTGAAATCAGAACACAAAGAAGTGTGAAACTTGAGACATAGTCCCTGACACCTCATGTGTATTAGAGCCCAACATTTACAAAAAGTTTCTAATCAAATTGTAGGATGGAAAAATGAGCAAAGTACAAAAACAAAAGAAGAACTTGACTATAAAAAGCTACTATGTTTCTAGGAAAGATCAAGACAGAAGACAAAGAAGTCCAAACACTTTACAAGCAAAGCCCCAAAGAAAAACGTGTATTGAATACAAGTCCAACAAGAATTAAAAAATTGACTTTTGAAATCAAGTAAGAATGGCAGAGGAAAAAATTTGTATGAAAGCAAAGGAAGAAAATATGAAAAGAAAATGAATAACATGGTAAAAGAAATACAAAAAATACTGAAGAAAACACTTTGAAAATACAGGCTTGGCCAAATTGAAAAAGAACTACAAAAATTTACTTGAGAAAATAATTCATTAAAAATTAAAATTGTAGGGCTATGCTCAAAAAGTTGTCAAACTGTGCATACCCTTTGACCCAGCAGCATTTCTATTGGGCTTATATCCCAAAGAAATCATAAAGGAAGGAAAGGGCCCCACATGTGCAAGAATGTTTGTGGCAGCCCTTTTTGTAGTGGCTAGAAACTGGAAACTGAATGGATGTCCTTCAATTGGAGAATGGCTGAATAAATTATGGTATATGAATATTATGGGATATTATTGTTCTGTAAGAAACGACCAGCAGGACGATTACAGAGAGGCCTGGAGAGACTTACATGAACTGATGCTGAGTGAAATGAGCAGAACCAGGAGATCATTATACATGGCAACAACAATATTATATGATGATCAATTCTGATGGACATGGCTCTCTTCAACAAGGAAATGTTTCAAACCACTTCCAATTGTTCACTGAAGAAAGCCATATACACCCAGAGAGAGGGATGTGAAATGTGGACCACAACATAACATTTTCATGCTCTTGATTGATGTTGGCTTGCATTGTGTTTCCTTTATTTGATTTTTCTTTCTTATAGATATGATTTTTCTTACATAACAATGATAAGTGTGGAAATATGTATACATATATTCGATTTGTCAAGTATTTTAACATAATTAACATGTAGTGGACATCCTGCCATCTAGGGGAGGGGTGGGGACTGGGGGTAAAATATGTAACGGAAAATTTTGTAAATATCAATGCTGATGAACTACCCATACATATGTTATGCAAATTTAAAAAATTAAAAATTAAAATTAAAATCGAACAAGTGAAAGCTAATGAATCCTTGAGATACCAAGAAATAATAAAATAATGAAAAAAGTTGAAGAAAATGTGAAGTATCTCATTGGAAAAACAATTGACCTAAAAAACAGATCAATGCAAGGATAATTTTAAAATTAATGTATTATCTGAAAGCCATGATTTACATAAAGAACCTAGAAAGCACATTTCAAGAAATCATCAAGAAAAATTGCTCTGATATCCTAGAACCTGAAGATAAAATGGAAACTGAAAGAATCCACCAATTACCACATGAAAGAGATTCCACAATGAAAACTGCCAGGAATATTACAGCCAAATTCTAGAGGCCCAATCATTTAAATACTATGAAGACACAATCAGGATCATAGAAGATTTAGCAGCTACTACCTTAAAAACAATGGAGAGTTTTGAATGTAATATTCCAGGCAGCAAAAGAGCTAGGATTACCTCACCAAGAATAACCAAGAAAACTGAGTATAATTTTCGAAGGGGGAAAAATGGATATTTAATGAAAGATATAATTTTCAAGCATTCCTAATGAAAAAAATCAAAGTTGAATAAAAATTATAACCTTCAAATATAAGACTCAAAAGAAGCATAAAAAAGGTCATAATAAAATTAAAATTATTAAGAACTCAAGAAAGTTAAATTTAACTGTTTACCTTTCTATATGAGAAAATAATACATTTTTCTCTTAAGAACTTCATTACTTTTTGACTATATTAAGTTAAAAAGTTTTGTACAAACAAAACTATGCAGACAAGATTAGTAGAGAAGCAATAAATTGGGAAATCATATTTACATTTAAGGGTTCTGATAAAGGCCTCATTTCTAAAATATATAGAGAATTGTCTCATATTTATAAGAATTCAAGCCATTCTCCAATCGATAAGTGGTCAAAAGACATGAACAGACAATTTTCTTTTTTCTTTTTTTTGTGGAAAAGAAAATTCTTTATTCGGGCTTTCACCCAGATTAATGAGGCAAAACTCAGGACAAAGAGAATTAAAAGGATTTTTTGTTATAAATAGGTCAATGTAGCCACACATTGATGGGCTGCTCACTGAAGATCAACAATGGCTTCCAGGTAGGACTAGCTTTTTTTTTTTTTTTTTTTAATTGAAGCTTTTTATTTGTATAACATATGTATGGGTAGTTCCTCAGCATTGATCTTTTTTTTTTTTGAACTTCTTTTTTTTTATTAATACTTTTTATTTGCAAAACATATGTATGGGTAATTCCTAAATATTAACCCTTACAAAGCTTTCATGAACAGACAATTTTCAGAGGATGAAATGAAAACTATTTCTACTCATGTGAAAAGGTACTCCAAATCACTACTGATCAGAGAAATGCAAATTAAGACAACTCTGAGATATCACTACACACCTGTCAGATTGGCTAAAATGACAGGAAAAGATAATGATGAATGTTGGAGGGGATTTAGGAAAACTGTGACACTGATACATTGTTGGTGGAACTGTGAAATGATCCAACCATTCTGGAGAGCAATTTGGAACTATGCTCAAAAAGTTATCAAACTGTGCATACCCTTTGACCCAGCGGTGTTTCTATTGGGAGGGAACCACGTGTGCAAGAATGTTTGTGGCAGCCCTTTTTTGTAGTGGCTAGAAACTGAAAATTGAATGGATGCCCATCAATTGGAGAATGGCTGAATAAATTATGGTATATGAATGTTATGGAATATTATTGTTCTATAAGAAATGACCAGAAGGATGATTTCAGAGAGGCCTGGAGAGACTTGCATGAACTGATGCTGAGTGAAATGAGCAGAACCAGGAGATCATTATACATGGCAACAAGAAGACTACATAATGATCAATTCTGATAGATATGGCTCTCTTCAACAATGAAATGTTTCAAACCAATTCCAATTGTTCAGTAAAGAAAGCCATATACACCCAAAGAGAGGGATATGAAAACCACAACATAACATTTTCATGCTCTCTATTGAAATTTGCTTGCATTGTTTCCTTTCTCAGATTTTTTCTTGTAGATACAATTTTTCTTGCACAACAAGATAAGCATGGAAATGTGTATACATATATTCGATTTGTCAAGTATTGTAACATAATTAACATGTAGTGGACTTCCTGCCATCTAGGGGAGAGGTGGGGACTAGGGGGGAAAAAATTTGTAACAGAAAGCTTTGTAAGGGTCAATGTTGAAGAATTACCCATACATGTGTTTTGCAAATAAAAAGCTTTAATAAAGAAAAAAAAAAGTTAAAAAATAATTAAAAAAAAGAACTTCATTATTACTGGAGCAGTTAGAAGGATTCTATGTAGAAAAAAGGTGAAGGAGTGAGTTATTTATGTTGAGATGATGTGAAATAAAATGGATACGCAAGGAAGAGAGATACTTTAGGAGAAGGGGGAAGATACAAGAAGAATGAAAAAAATTATCTCATATAAAAGAACATAAAAGGAAGAGCTTTTACAATGGAGAGGAAAATGTGGAAGCAAAACTTTTGGTGAGTAGGACGGGGTGGGGTGATGCTTGAAGTGCACTCACATGTAAACTGGTTCAAAAAGAGAAAATATATGTGCATATACAGACTCAATTGGTAATAGAAACTTATCTTACCCAAGAGGGAAGAAGGAGAGGAAGGGGATAAAATAAAGGAAAAGCACATAAAAGGTGGCAGTAGTTTGAAGCAAAATAGATATTTGAGGAGGAATAGGATAATAAGAGAGAGGGGGAGGCAGGGAAAGAGGGAAGGAATAAGATAAGGAAAGAGGGAAAAGAGGAAGAGGAGGAGGATGATAAGAAAGAAGAAAAAAGGAGGAGGAAAAGAAGAGGAAGAGAGAGAGAGAGAGAGAGAGAGAGAGAGAGAGAGAGAGAGAGAGAAGGATAAACAAAGGAAAATTAGAAGGAGGAAAATGCACAGTAAGTAATCAAAACTATAATTGTAAATGGTATGAACTCACCCATAAAATGGAAGTGGATTTCAGAATGGATTAAAAAACAGATTCCAATACTATATTTTTCAAAAGAAACACACATGAAACACAGAAACACATTAAATATGATAACTATTATATGTTTAAAAGGAATGAGAAGTTGTACATAATAGGCTTGCAGTTTCATGTGCAATTATTTTTTTCTATTCTCCTATGTTGTGGAATTGCTTGTTTTATTTCTTAAATTCAGAATAAAATAAAAATGTTTACATTTGTATATTGCCATTGTAAAAAATAAATGTGAAATGAAACAGAATAACACATGTAAAGTTAAAATAATGGGCTGAAGGAGAATTGATTATGTTTCAGCCAAAGTAAAAAAAAAAAAAAAAAAAAAAAAGAGGTACCAATCATAATTTCAGCCATAAAAAAACCAAAGCAAAAATAGATCTAATAAAAGCAGAGAAACTACATCTTTTGCCACATACAATGAAGTAATAACAATAATTAACATATATGCCCTCAACACTGTAGCATCCAAATCCAAAAGTTAAATAAATTACAGGAAGAAATAAACAATAAAACTCAACTCTACTACTAAAAGACCTTAACTTTCCCTCTCAAAGTTAGATAAGTTTAACCATAAAATAAATTTTGAAAGTCAAGAAGAATAAAATCTTAGAAATAATAGAATAAAAATGAGTATCTACCTTTTTTCAGATGTATATGGAACTTTCATAAAATTGACCATGTATTAAAAGATAAAAACTTCACAAGCAAATACAGAAGTATTAAATGCTAAATTATAACACAGGATTATAGAGGAAATACTCTTATTTTAGAGGAAGTTTCTCTAATTCTGATTCATCAAATTTTGTATATTAATGAAATGGAAATAATTTTAGTAAATGTTCTACATATTGTGTATAACTCAATCTCCAACCACTCGAGATTGCAATTACAAATAAATCACTGAATACAGTGGAGTTTTTAGTAGTTAGAAGTAGACTGTGAAAGCACTAGGTACTCTTGTTGAAAAGGGAGCCACACAAGGAAAAAAGGATGCAGAAGAGAAAGATTAGAGTAAAGAAGATAAATTTCACCTACTTCATATTTTTTAAGTTGAGACCTAAATCAATCCAGGGAGACTTCCAGACACCTACTACCCATGAGACAACAAAAACAAAATAACCCATACCTGTCAGATTCTATATCAGAAAAAAAACCCTAAAATATAGCTTTTCTGTAGTAAAGTTATTTTCCAATTCATTACATGGCCATCATCTTATCCTAAATCATTAAATTCTGTTTTCAAAGTCTAACTTTGATCACAGATCAGGCATATAAGAAGGTGGTGGCTGACAGGGAGAAAGAACTACATAAATTCTGAGGAAGAAGCTATCACTGAGTTTTCACAAAGGAGCTAAGACTAAGGAAAGAACCTTGAAGCCTAAGTGACATAAAGATAGGCAGAAAAAAGGAGAAAATCCAAGCAGAGGAAATTAATATAAACAAACGTTCCTACATGAAAAATAAATTTAGAGTATCTTTAGGGGATGAGCAACTGAATCTGAGGAAAGAATGAATACATGATACAAATAAGTGAAGTTACTAAATTAGGCCAGATTACATATAGTGCCTCTATAAAGTGCTTAATAAATGCTTACTTACTGACTACAAAAACTCTGAATTCTAGGTTTAGCTTTCTGGATAGTAGCCTATTAAGAATAGAGATGTTAGCAATTTGGAGCTATGCTCAAAAAGTTATCAAACTATGCATACCCTTTGACCCAGCAGTGTTTCTATTGGGCTTATATCCCAAAGAAATCATAAAAGAAGAAAAGGGCCCCACATGTGCAAGAACGTTTGTGGCAGCTCTTTTTGTAGTGGCTAGAAACTGGAAACTGAATGGATGCCCATCAATTGGAGAGTGGATGAATAAATTGTGGTATATGAATGTTATGGAATATTATTGCTCTGTAAGAAACGACCAGCAGGACGATTTCAGAGAGGCCTGGAGAGACTTGCATGAACTGATGCTCAGTGAAGTGAGCAGAACCAGGAGATCATTATTCACAGCAACAACAATGCTATATGAGGGTCAGTTCTAATGGACATGAGTCTCTTCAACAATGAAATGCTTCAAACCAGTTCCAACTGTTCGGTGAAGAGAGCCATATACACCCAGAGAGAGGGATGTGAAATATGGACCACAACATAACATTTTCATGTTCTCTATTGAGGTTTGCTTGCATTGTATTTCCTTTATCGGATTATTCTTTCTTGTAGATACGATTTCTCCTGTACAAAAAAAATGATGTGTGGCAATAACTATACATATATTCGATTGCTTAAGTATTCTAACATAATTATCATGTAGTGGAAATCCTGCCATCTAGGGGAGGGGTGGGGAGTAGGGGGGAAAAATCTGTAACAGAAAGCTTTGTAAGGGTTAATGTTTAGGAATTACCCATACATATGTTTTGCAAATAAAAAGTATTAATAAATAAAAATTAAAAAAAAAAGAATAGAGATGTTTTTGAGCACAGTAATGACATTTAAAGATATCTGTTGTGAAAAAAAAGACCTAGATTCATGTTGACAGATTGATAAAAACTGGGGAAATTAACAGAATTGTCTAAGGCATCAAAGTAAAGGAAAAAAAACCAAAGATGACTCAGAAGTTTTAGGTCTGGAAAAGTAGGAGAATAATAGTACTATGGGAACAAACAGAAAAGTGGGAAAGAGGGGTGTAATTTAGAGAGAAGAATATGTATTTCACTTTGGACATCCAAGTGGAAACAACCATCAGGAATTCATCTACCCAGTTTTGCAAAGATCATCCATTTCTCAGTCTCATGTTCAGGGATTTGTCTAATCTTATGGTCGAACTTAAATGTTCTTTCTCTCCTGTGTACTTTTCCCTATTTTTTTAATTCCAAACTCAGAGGGCTGAGAAATCCTGACATTTATTCACTTTGGACTTAGTCTATGTCTACTCTCAGCACTATGCATTTATTATTAACACAGTAAGTGTCTAATTACTGCTTAACCTACTGATATGCCACCTATAAGTTCTCAGATTTTAAAGATAAACAATTGTACTTGAAAGAAAAAGTAAGTTTAAATTTAATATAAGAGTGATAGTAGTTTGTAGAGGAGAGTAGATATTTTATTAAGAATCTCTTTTAACCAACTTCAAAACCTTTGCCATCCCTTATAAGAGGGATTCAGCTCAAATACCACCATCTACAGGAGATCTTCCCAGTCCCTTCAGCCATATGAGTCTACCTCTCTATGTATCATGTATATACATATTTATTTATAAGTTATGCTCTCAGAATGTGAGCTCCTTGAAAGCAGGGAATGTGATTTTTACTTTCTTTGTATCCCTTCATATTTAGCAAATTCTTGTTAATTGATTGATTGAATAAGATTACTTTTCTCTTTTTTCTTCAGATGTCAACAGGAGAAATTTTTGGATTATTTCAGAACATCTTTTATAATCTCAATAAGTCTTAATCTATTATTATATATTCCAGAAATGGCAACGCTCCTGCATTTCTTTCATGGTGTAGCCTTATACATCTTAAGAAGCAAATAACTGGCACAAAAATATTGCAATCGGCTGCTGATTATACAAAAGCAGCATTGCCACCCTCCGCCCCAATCCCTATGTACTCGTTTCTAACTTATTTATTATTGCCAATGGCAACATCATACTCCCCAGTCCCTCTAGCCTTATATATAGCCTTAAAGCAATTTTTAGTACTTCTTTGTACCTTTTTCCTCTCATATCTATCTTTCTCACTTTTGTTCAACTGTTCCTCACCCATTTCTTTAAAAGATAATTAATAATCAAACAAGATTATTTTAAATTCAAATATCCTACATCATGTCTATATGGTATTTCATGTAAAACAGATAAATGTGGAGAAAAGATAAAGAGTTTTCGGGTAAATTGATAATGATTTTGTTATTATCATCCACTGGATGCTCTTAAATAACCTGGGCTTGAACTCTTAACACTGAACAGTTGCTTTTATTTAATCAGAAATAATATATCTTATTATTTGTAGATCTGTAAAAATGTTATTCTATTTATATGCACATTGAATTGGTTGAACTGTGATGCTAAATATTTTTTTCAGTATTTAAATGATCAAAATGGGTTAAGGTCTCTCCCCTGACACATACTTCTATGTGACCCTGAGCGAAGTAATTGACCTTTCTGAGTATTAGCAAATTCACCAACATTCTAATCTGAAATTATCAGTTTCCATTGATACAAAGAATTTCCTAATAGAAATACCCTACACCGATGACAGCTCTATTCTGATTTCTAATGAAAGAAAAGCTTTTCTTATAAAATTTTCTGTTCTACACTTATACCATTTTAAATGAAAATAGAAACTAAACAAGCCTTATTAAAAAATGATAAATTCCCAAAGGGTTTTTTTTTTATCATATCTGATATTTCTACAATCTCAACATGAGTGAGCTAGACACAACTAAAAAGCAAATGTTATTTGCCTAAAAAATTCTGTTTTTTTCCAAAATTATCAGTTTAAATAGACTAAGATTCAGATAAGATATAGTTTAACTTTTATCAAAACAAAACAAAAAAAGGTTAATATTGTCTTATTATGAAAAAAAAAATTGGTTTCCAATTTTAAGAAACAAATTTAAAACAAAATACCAAAACATTTAAATACATAAAAATTTTAATAACTCACAAAACTTTAACCAGTAGTCACATTTTCTATTTTCACAAAAAATGATTAATCCATAAACAGCTATTACATATCTACTGGGTGCACTGACGACAAAATGCTTACACTCTACTGGTAAAATACACAATGTTTAGAATCTCTAAAAATTGAAGGAATGAGAAGACTTGAAGGATACTACAATTTAAACTAAGCCTGGAGAGTAACTAGGAGTTCCAAGAAGAAGAAATAGAAAAGTTTATGGCTAGAAGCAAAATTTGAGGGGAGAGGGAAAGGGAATTTGTTTGCTTGTTTTTGTTGGTTAACAAATGCTATTGTGTCACTGATTATAAAAAAAGAATTTGGTCTAGAGCCATGGATTATAATCACAACAGAGACTTTAAAGAAACTATTTGCTTTTAGCAAGTTCTCTCACTAAACTTCATTTCCCTAACATGTAAAAGAAGATCTGATAGAGCTGGGATGCTTAACATTTGACAGTCACGGACTCCTTAGGTAGTCTGGTGAAACCCACAGACCCCCTTCTTAAAAGAATACTTTTGAAATGAGTAATGTAAAGTCCCTGAGACTACAAAGAAAATCAATTATATTGAATTATTTATTAAAAATATTTTTAAATCAACATAATGGATGCCAGTTTAAGAACAATAGGTCTATAAAATGGACTACTGCTAAAGGATTGACAGAATCACAGAATTATAAAGATGGCAGATACCTCAGTGCCCATCTGATGTATCCATCAAGATGCCTGTTTTCTTTTTCCTATCCAAATTCATGGGCACCTGGAAATCTACCCATACCCCTGGGGATAAGAGGTCTCCTGGTTCCCTTTAGAGGTACAATTTCTCTACCATCTCCCAGCTCTCATATTCTCGAAGATTATTTTAAAAATCAGCAAGCATGTATTAAATATTTGCTATATCTCAAGCATTATGTCACAGTTAAAATTTGAAGGTAAAAACAGTACCTATCCTCAAGGACCTTACATTATAAATGGGGTGATAATGTGTGTGTGTGTATATGAATAGGTATACCGAAATATATACACACATATGTATATGTATATATATAATATATACACACACACATACGTGTGTGTGTGTGTGTGTGTGTGTAAGTATAAGATGCACACAGAGTAAGAAAAAGGTAATTTACTGTAAAAAGAGAAGGCTACAGCTCTTGGGCTCCTTAATAAGGTAGATGGGAACAGCTGGATAGTACAGTGGATAGAACACTGGCCCTGTAGTCAGAAGGACCTGAGTTCAAATCCAGTTTCAGACACTTAATACTTATTACCTGTGTGACCCTAGGCAAGTCACTTAATCCCAATTGTCTCATAAAAAAGGTGGATAGCCTTTGAATTAAACAGCATGAAAAGGCAGCTATTTTCAATTTCTATTAACATTATCAGCTACTCAGTTATCTCTTTTAGACTTAACTAGCTAGATCAGTTACTCATCTTTAGTCCCACTGCTAAATGATATAGCTAAAATGTTAAATTATGATTTAGTATCCTTCCTCACATAATTGGTGCTTTAGTAGCACAATTTACTAAGAGAAGACTAAGTTCGTTAAATTACTGTTTTATAACATTTCTAATTGGCATGCATGTAGCAACAATTACACTGATTTGGTATCAAGGTATATTTGACCTTCTTCATCCTGAAAGTTCAAGCCTCCTTTTCTCTCCTTTCCCCTTTTCAGCTTTCTTTTGTTTTCTTCCTCCATTAGAATGTAAGTTCCCAAGGAACTTAGAATTTCTTACTTTTGTATTCCCAGTGCACCTAGCACATAGAAACTACTTAATAAATTCTTCCTGCCTTGATTATAGACCTGTATCACGAAATTTTCTCCTGAAAAAAGTTGAGTAAAACCTCATTAATTCAAACTCATCAGATTTTGAAATAATTCATATAGGAAATATACTACAATTTATTTCAAAAGGAAACAGTGAACATCCACTTTTTTTTTTCTTTGTATCCCCAGTGCTTAACAAAGTGCCTGGCAAATACCTGATAAATGCTTCTTGACTTTACTGAATAGGAGAAATGTTTAAAATTTTAAAAGAATACATTGTTTCCATATGTATCAAGGGATTTCATTCAATAAAAACATCTGCTAATAACAAAGCATTCTTTTTAGGTTCTATTAAAGCAAAACCCTTAAGGAGTTCTGTTAGGTCTCAGACTAGCTCTAAGAATTTGCTTATTAGGGGGCAGCTAGGTGGTGCAGTGGATAGAGCACCAGCCCTGAAGTCAGGAAGACCTGAGTTCAAATCTGGCCTCAGACACATCCTAGCTGTGTGACCTTGGGCAACTCACTTAACCCCCAATTGCCTCAGCAAAAAAAAAAAAAAAAAAAAAAAAAGAATTTGCTTATTAATTACTGCATTTATCTAGGATAATAGACCTGGAAGTAATGTTGGAGGCTACCTAGCATAAACCTCCCCCTTTACTTTGTCCCCCACTCCCCCCACCCTAATGAAAAATGGAGTTGGCCAAGTTCAAACAAGTAGTGACTAGAAGGACTTGAATCCATGTTACTTCTCTCCAAATCCAGTTCTATTTCTACTGTACTATCCTGAAAATAAGAGAATCATAGAATTTTAGAATCCCTTAATCTAACTTCTATATAATTCCTCAATTCCCAGTAAAACAATTTTTAGAGTTTATCCAATCTTCACATTTCTAACGAAATACCATCTAAGTCAGATTTTTCAGTAATTCAGATTTTGCCTTTCCCAAATGTCTAAATTTGTGAGGTTTTATGTATTTCAAAACTATAGCAGCCTACTCAGATATTCTACACAGGGCAAAAACCTTTTCTTGGATTTACAAAAAATAATATTAGATTGGAATTAAGAAAGAAGATCATTTTGATTACTTACGGATACAAGTTGACAAGGTAGGATCCGGCACAAATCCCAGTTTGCAGGTGCATCTATAGCTGCCCAGTGTATTCAAACACTCACCATTAGGGCATGCTCCTTGCATCTGGCATTCGTTAATATCTATAGGAAGATATCACAGATAACCAGAAGTTAAGTTCTTTGTAGAAATCACCTATAAACTACTTTTATTCTATTTGCCAAAAGAAATAACCACCTGTTTATAACTAACAGTTTGCCAGTGATCCTTAATTAGCACCCTACAAAAACTTCAAATCCAGTCAACACACTTATTGAACACTACTACTTTTAAGGCCTTGCAGGGGCTAAACTGATTAAGAAAGGTTTCCTTAAACCTCAAGAAATTTGCAATCCAGTTGGGAAGACAAGATAGAAATATAAAAGAGCTTGAAGGCTTAAATGTTAGGTTGAACGAAATGAGAGAAAATACTTCAGAAGATCATAAATTTATAGTCAGAAGGCTATCAAAGACAATCCCCTTGCTTTAACAGATGATGAACATGTGACATGGGGATATCAAATGACTTTATTTGGGTTACAAAGAGAATAGGGAGCTAAGGAATGATCAGGTCCTCGGAAATCAAAGGCAAGTTTATATCCTACTTAGTTTTACTGGACAAGAAATCAGTCTTATCAGCTGCTAAATAAGCAGGCAATCAATAATATGAAAAATCAGAGGCATAACAGAGATTGTTTCAGTCAAGGAGGTAGGATCAGAATCCCGGAATCTAAGTTAAATGGAATTTCAGTGGCCATTTAGCCCAAACCAGGAACAAAAGAAATCCCTGCCATAATGCACAAGTGGTCATCAGGCCTCTGCTTTAAGATTGCTAATAAGGATAATCTGCCACCTCCCTTAGAGGTCCATTCTCCTTTTAGACAACCCTAACTGCTAAGAAGTTTTTCCTTACATCAAGGTTAAATCTGCTTAATTTTATTTGCAACTTCTACCTACTGCCCCTGGTTCTATGGACCAAAGAGAGCAAGTCTGATCTATCTTCCACAGGACAACCCATCCAAGACTTGAATAGAATTACCATGTCCCTTTGCCTTTTCCAATATCCTCTTCTCTAAATATTCCCAGAAGAAAATCCATTAGGCCATGAATTCACAAAAACAGAGCAAAAAGAACATTTTTTAGAGAATTAAGTAACAAGGACAGAAGAGAGGTAAGCGCAAGATGTGAATATCAAACCATGGAGATCTTTGAATGCTAGGCTACATTTGGACTTTATTATACAATGAGAAAGAAGGTATAACATTTGAGCAGCAACAGACTAAAGCACAGTTTTATGAACATTAATATGATGACAAATAGTATAAAGGATAGGCTAGAGAAGGGAGATAATGGAGAAAAAGGGATAGTTAAGAAGCTATTATAGTATCTAAGCAATAACAGTTCTAGTGAAAGGATGACAAAGAAAGGATGAATAAGAGAGTATGTAAAAACTAAAAACTGACAGGATGTGATGATTCACTGGATAATGAAGGGGGCAGAAAACTGGGTACTAACTTTAAAATTTTGAGTTTTTGGAGTTAATAGTGGCACTATTGGCAAAAATAGATCAATATGGAGAAATCAAGAATTTCCAATCGAAAAAACAGAGATCACCTTTACTATTATGAAAGGTTAGAAATGTAGGGCTGGTATTAAAAAATAGGCCAAGCCTAGTGAGATTTATTTGGGAGTAGCTATTAATTCTATGGTAATTTAACACTGAATCACAGAGAAATCATAATAATTAGTGTTTTTAAAGAAACCAAGATTAAGATGATTTTTTTTTACAAAAGAAATAAGTTGGTCTTCTGTTTCATAGTCCATTATATCTTAATAAATTCTTAACTTGGCTATAATTGCTTTCAAAGTTTTACTACAGTTTAATAACTAATTGCTTTTTAGCTAAATTTGTCATGACCAGCATCCTCTTCATATATGTAGGGAAATAAAATTTTATACAATTGTTAATTTATTGGTAAAAACAAAAAAAAAATGTAAAATTATTTGTAAACACAGCAAGAGCCCAAAGATGGTAAAAACGATGCCTCACCTAAATGTTACTTGGGGTTGAAATGTGAAGATGATGATGTGTTTGTATAGGCACAATTATATACAATCTGCAATAGTGAACTGAATTACAATAATTTACTTGTTACTTTATGTATTCTATCACATGGTCATGGGATTCTGAATACATGTCATTACCTGCAATGTGCAGTTGGACACAAAGCATAACTAACAAATATTTCCTACCATCCATTCTCCTTAAAAGGACTAGTGCAAACATGCTAGGATACTTTCCAAGCCAACATGGAGCTTATCTGGTGGCACTAAAGATCTGTGCCCCAACTAAAACCTAAAGATTGGGCAACCAGCCAATCACATAAAAGGAAATTAAGGACATTGCCAAAAAGACTGGGCAGAGATCCCACTCTTACATTGCATCTCACGTTTACAACAGACTAAGAACTTCATCTTCTCTATCTCTTGAGTTATAAATGACCACCTAGCCGTCATATTGCTATACTACTGCCCATTTTTGTCGTACACACCCCATCTTTTATAATTATTTCAATCAGTGTTTCTCTCTAATGCCAGGGTAAGAGATACTGTGAGGAATAAGCCTTAATAAAAGAGAGAGATCAATATTTCTGGAACATAGGACATTAAAAGGGAGAGTAATCCTTAATGTAACATCCTAGTAAGAAAAGACATAGAGAACTTGTAAGAAAGGCAGGTAGGAGGATACCAAAGATAAATCACATATCTGACATTTTTTACCCAGAGCTGGTCCTGTGCCTAAGAAAGGGTGAAGAAGTACTTAAACTTTAGCAATGCTTCTATAAAAGCACTAACTTTGCAATACTCCCTTGATGACTTTATAAGGCACCAGAAAAACTTCCACAGTATTCATTACCACAGCCAAAATAAAGTATAGGCAGTCCCTGATTTATCAATGATTGACATACACAAGCATCTATCAAGTTCTAATCCCTTTGGGTTTACTACAAAGTCCTCACAGCCACTTACATAAGTGCAATTAGGAAGGAGGGAAAAAAACAATTTGAATTCTTCTATTAAAACAAAAAACAAAACTTCATACCCTGTGGTATACATAATTACTAAAATAATGTAAATGAAATGATTTTTTAAAAAAAAGTTTAGTACACTGAAATTGTGATATGGATCTTGACCATGAGTTCGTAAGAGATAATGAATTTCAAATAAGGGAGACTATGGACAAGAAAAATCCGCAAAAACTATAAGATTTAGTCTCTGTGTCAGTTTTGGTTTAACTTAACTGTTAGTTTTTCTTTATTAAAAAAACAAAAGGCATGGGGGAGAAGAGAAGTGATCCAATTAAGTCTAGAAATGACTGCTAGAAAAACAAAAGTATAAATACACTCTTGTATATTATTTTCCTTCATGAATTTTAAATTCCAGCCTAATTAAAATGCTAATTATTTTCTACATTCGATATTCCGGTACATATGTCTATGAGGTCGGACAAGTGGCAAGCCCTGAGTCTACTGACCGCTTACCCCTTACTTTTAGAGTCTTAATAATTCAACTGTTGCATTTAATTGAATAAATCTTTCCAACTTATTTATGCTCCTCTTTATAAGACCATAGATCTGAACTTAAATAATTTAAGCCAACAAAATTTCAGTGATTACTTTCATCACAAAGTTATCAAGAGGGGGCAGCTAGGTGCTGCAATGGATAGAGCACCAGCCCTGAAGTCAGGAAGACTGGAGTTCAAATCTGACCTCAGACACTTAACATGTCCTAGCTGTGTAACCTTGGGCAAGTCACTTAACCCCAATTGCCTCAGCAAAAAAGAAACAAAAGAAAAGAAACAAAGTTATCAAGATTGATATGTCTAAGTTGAGTATATGTATTTTTAAAAGTAAATAACTATTTCATTATCATGTTGTTGAAAATAATTTTGTAACTGTGACTTTTTTAAGGCATAAATCCCTTTGTCTTTAAACCTCCACATACCTCTCTTGTCTTAATATATTTATACATTAAAAGGGAAAAAAGTCCAATTAAATTCTTCCCTGACTACATAATGAATCCAGGTATACTGAACAAGTCACAAGTAATTAATTAATTAATGGGCTCTTGCCTTCAAAGTTCTACATGGATACTACCGTTTTTCATTACACTGTAACTTACATTATTCATTCCAGTCAGGACAACTTTGTCTCTCTTAACTGTACCTTCTTAATCTTTCTTTTGCTACTTTTGAGTCTGTTCCTAAAATATTTCACAAGTGCAAAACAATCTCCTTCTGCTTATCCAACAGAGAGCATCTCTACCTCCTTCTTTAAATCATATCCTAAGGTTTAACTTTCTTAAAGGCATTAACAATAATTCAGACAACTGCCTGGCCTATCAATTCTTTAAATGAAATTCTAAAATTATTATATATTCTGTTTATTATATTTGTATGTCTGGAACGGACCATCTAATTCTAAATTCTACAAGGTGAGAGATCATATCTGTTCAGTGATATGTAATCCAAACATATTTCAATAATTAATAATTCAATTAAATAAACATTTAATATTTTACTCTATTCCAGACACAGTGGTAGGGAGTGTCTGGAATAAATCAATCCTTATTTCACAATAAAAGGAGGTACAGAATCTCAAAGATGATAATAACTCTTTGAAAATTAGAATCAAGCAAAGCGAAGCTAGTGAAGCTATGAGAGACCAAAACATACATAACAAAACATTATAAAGATTGAGAAAGTAGAACCGAATGTAAAACATCTCATAAGAAAAACAACAGATCTGGAGAACAGAACAAGAAGAGAAAATATAAGAATAATTGGACTGCCAGAAAGTTGTGATCAAAAAGAAAACTGACATAATAATGCAGGAAATAATCCTAGAAAATTGTCCTGGAATGATAAAACAGGAGGAGAAAGTAGAAATAGGAAAAAATCCACTGATCACCACCTCAAAGAGATCCTTTGTGGAAAACACATAAGAATATTATTGCCAAATTTCAAAAATGCCAGTTCAAAGAGAAAATTTTGCAAGAAACAAAGAAAAAGCAATTCAAATATGCTGGAGTTACAATTAGAATTTTACAAGACTTATCAGCAGCTACAATAAAAGACCACAGGTCTTGGAATCATATCTACAGATGAGCAACAGAACTAGGCCTGTGGTCAAAAATATCATATTCAGCAAAATTATAATTTTTAATGAGAAAAAATGGGCATTCAACAAACTTGCAGATTTTTAGGACTTTGTAGCAACCAAACCTAAACTTAACAGAAAATTTAACATACATAATGCTTAAAAACAATATAAAAAAGCAATTTTAAGGAATTCAATATGGAGAAATTGCTTGATTTTGTTATAACATGGGAAATAAAAATACTTTAAGATTTACATCAACAATACAGTAAGCTCAAAAGAAAGAATGGCAGAGTAAAGATAAAAATTGTAATCATATCATACAAATGAGGTGCAGAGAAAGAACTGACACAGAGACATTAAAGAGGGGAGGAGGGCTCGGAGTCTGAAAACCTCCTCATATCAATAGACAAATATATATATATACATATATATATATATGGAGGGTATAGCACCTTCCAAAATCTAAAGAAATAAGAGGGGAGGGATAGGTGGATGGGGAAGCAAAGGATGAAGGAAGAACACAAGGGAGCGATCTCTGGATAGGGAGAGGTTAAGTAATAATAAACCAAGTTATGGAGCAGAATTTAATAAGAGTCAGCAGAGATAGGAAAGACATGTATATATCTGGGATATGTGTCTGCGTGAATGATGTAAATTGTGCCCCCCCCCCCTTTGATCATGGTGGAAAGGGTGGACCTGGGTTGGAAAGGCCCTGAAAGGTGACACTTCCTGGCCTCTGGGAAGGGCCCCACCCTCCTATTCATAGGGAAAACTCTCATAGAGATCTCCACCTACAATTCAATTGGAGATCTTAGCTTAGAGCATAATCACCACCCTTCACTGAATTGAAAATTGCTCCCTCAAATTCATTCCTAGCTTCAGGCCACAAAAATCCAATATAATCAAAGGATGAACCCAAAACTTTTGCTAATTCCTTTCTGGATTTGGCCCACTGAATCTTTCTCAGTGTAAACCCATCTTTGCTAAAAAACCTACCTTTGCTAATTCCTTTTGGAAGAGCTCACTGAGGAAGTTGCTTCTCAGTGTAATAAACCTTTTTTTTTGGCCACAAACCTTGCCTATATTCATTCAGGATTGTGAATTCTTTTGCAAAACCTGCAACTGGCCAGAGGATCTCTCACCCTCATTTCTCATGCTTCACCATGAGTGTGTGTAGTGTGTGTATATGTGTATATATCTGCATATGTATACATAAATGTATCTTTTCTTAACTGTAGCCTGCTTGGGGGGTGGGGAGTGGGGAGGGATGAAAGGGATATGTGTATATATTTATCTCCATATGTACATATAAATATATCCTTTCTGAACTAGAGCAGGCTTGGGGGGAAGGGGATGAAAGAGGGGGAGAAGAAAAAAGTAAATAAAGTATGGAGCAAAGAATAAAAGAACAATTTACAAGGAAGTAAGAAAAGATACACACTCATGAATATAATTTCTTCTGCTAATATATATACTCTCTTAAATAGATATTTGTTGTCATATATTTTGAATCCTCCCTGTTGTTTTACCGGGCACATGATAATGCTCTCTTTTGTTTTGTATTGCTTTTCTCTTTTTCTTTTTGCTTATTCTGTTTCTTCAAATAAAATAAATTTGGGGAGGAAAAAAAAGAAACTGATTTCAATCAATGAGCATTTATTAAGTCCTCCTATATTATATGCCAAGCACTACACTAAGTACTGGGTATGCAAAGACAGATGCACAGTAAAAAAAAATTTTTTTAAACCAAACATCACACACACACAAAACCTACACTCAAGGAGCATACATACATTCTACTGAGGAAAGCAATATGTCTATTTGCCTGTGCTTTTGTAAATATGTATATACAGAACAAATACAAAGTAATGGCAGGTAAGGTTGGGGCGAAAACACTAAGAACTAGAAAGATAGGAAAAGACCTCATGTAGAAGGTGGTGCTTGAGCTGGAACCCAGGATTTTAAGTGGAGGAGGTAAGAAATGTATTCTTAGCATAGGAGACAGCCACTGCAAAGGCTAGGAGGTAAAAATGTTGTATATGAGGTCCAAAGAAGTCAATTTGGTTACACTGTAGACTGTGAGGAAACCTGAGTACACATCCTTCTTCTGATAGTTTAATTTATCTATAGGTACAAAGTAGCTGAGTCCCTCTTTTCCCACTGGTAAAATGGGGGAAATGATATTTCACAGCAAAGTGGTAAGAATGAAATCAGATGATGTAACAAAACATTTTATAAACCTTATTATGAAAGGGTTAAACAACTGTTGTTTCTGGACTTATAATTTCATTGTAAAAAGTTTAGAAATACCTGCCCACTCCAAAAGGCACACAAACTCTTCCTCCTGCCATTATCTCATTTCCTTGGTAATTCTCTTACCTGGATTCTAGATTAATAAAGGATTGTATCCTACACTACTGAAACAACAACCCCTATTAAACTTCATAATATATATAATATAATAATTATATAACATTGAAACAGCAACCCTTACTAATTAAACTTTATAATATATACAATGTGATAGTTATATATTGCCTATATTTCTTATTAATTAATATGTAATCAGTTAAAATCAGAGTCCATAATCCAGGTTATAAAAGTTGGTTAAAAAAAAAAAAACCTCTCCCACAAACTTTTCATTTAAAAAAATCCATTTTCACACACTTAGAAAAATATTGTTTTTCACTACATACAATTTAAAAAAAAATGGATAATTAAAAACATTTTAAAATATTTAAACATATATCAGCTATGAGAAAACTGCTGCTTCTAATTATAGGTTGCAATTGCTAATTTCTACGTGTAACAAAACTACATTTCAAGAATTTAGCTTTCTCAAGAAGAGACTTTGAAAGTCTCTTCTCATGTTTTCTACCCCCAGAATAAGTTGGACTCAGATCTCAAAATATCTCTTCATAGTCTTTATCCTTAATAATTAACTCATTCCTCTCACTTACTCTCTATGTGCCTCACAAAACTTTTCTTCAGTCATGGCAGTTAAATCCCTCCAGAATGGCATTAATTGTCCTAAAGATTCTATTTCCTTTTTATAAACATATAGTCCCTCTGAGAAAGGCTTTCTAAGTTATGGCTATATCAACAATGTGGTTAATTGCGGGTGCAGAATTTCCCTCTATTGAGAACACTGAGAAAGTAAATCAGAGTCACTAAGCCAGCAAGAGTCAGAGATAACTTGTACCCAAGAATTGATGTAAAGGTTTAGTATTCTGTTCACTACTCCATATTACTCTCAGATATTTATATAAAACACAAACTAGGGAGTAATGTTTGCATTATAAAGGACTCTAATAACATAGCTATTATGTAGGTAGTTTCAATATATAGTAAATTCCAACATACAGTAAATTTAAACTACTATTCTATGTAAAAAAAACTGACATTATAATCAGTTCCAAGAAAGAACTGAGAACAAATTAGAAAGCTAGCAAACATAGCAATTCTCCATTTTAAGAGAAAGCACTATGTCAGTACCAAATTTCTATGGTCACGTCTATTAAACATCATTTCATTTAATTTTATTTTTACACCAAAACTTACAGAATGAAGCCATAAATAGCACTTCAAAACCCAAGAAATAAAAATTTTACATTTGTTGAAGTGAATTACTCTAAAAATAAAAACTCAATTATATCAGGGAATTGGGAAAATGTTTTAAGATCTCCATGTTTATGTGTAATAAATCATTCATTTGAAAAGATAATTGCAGCATTGCTAGAGGGAAAACACCCAAGCTTAACAGCAATTATCCTAAAGTTACTCAAATTAACTCATACAGATGGCTCTGTTATGGTACATATATTAGTTAAAAAATTGTTTCAGAACACTGGTTCACTTAGCTCAAAAGAAATAATCATATTTCATTAATTAATCACTCTAATGTTCAATGTTTTATAAAATGAGAACATTCTTGACCACAGGAAAAATTCAGAGCAAGACAATAATTAGATATTTAATATAGTCACTCCAGTTTAGAAGTCTGAAGTTAAAAAAAAAACAAAAAACCTGCAATTCTTCAAGAAAACTGGCTACCCATATGTAAAATGGAAGTGGAATTCTGTTTGACTTTATTAATATGACAAAGCAAATGATTCTAAATCCTTTTGTTCAATAGCCATCCCCACAGATTATGTTGAATGATATCATATTATTTTTATGAGTCAGTATTCTCAGTAGTGTAACTTAGCAGTGCCTTCTTAGAGGCATCATGAACCATTATTTTCTGTGATTGTCTTTGCTCCAAAGTTCATGCCAAAAAGTAAAATACTGCTTTTCAAATATTCTTGGAGGTTTAACTTTAGCCAGGATTGAGTGTAATTTACCATCAGGACAACTGATGGAGACATAACTATTTGACAAGCTAACTACAAACCAAAATGACTCAAAATTATTTGGCCCTAGTAACAGAAAGTGGCAAATTAAAGAGACCATTTTTCCTTGGTTATCCGGATAACTATTTTACTTTTTGCATACTCCCTTTTTACTTTGTTAAATGGGACTTAGCAATTTATAAACCAACAATTTTTTTGATGTGTGTGAGTCATAAGATTGTTCCAGAATCATAGAATTTTAAAAATTAAAGGATTCTCAGAAATCACTGACTATAATTTTGTATAATGGAATCAAGGACCAATGAAGATTAATGACTTGATTTAGGTATTTAAGGGCAGAGTTTAGTCTAAAACCTAACAGGATAGATCTTTTGCCTTTTTACTATAGACTGCCATGTTTTCTAGTAGCTCATCAAACAAAACAACATACTGTCCTGTATTCAGCTATTAGCTAATCCTTTTGTATATTACACATCTACAGTATTTACTCTTTGGTTCAAATCCCACTCTCCTTTGTAATATTTTTTTTTTTTTATGATGCCAAGGGCTGAGATGAATTCGTGCTAATATTTGGGTTTTACTTAAATATCTTTGGTGTTTGATGTCTTAAATCAAGGGTTCTTAATCTAGGATATGTGAACTTCTTTAAAAAAAATATTTTGATAATTTTATTTCAATATAACTGATTGCTTTGTTTTCTGAGAAGTCCACAAATTTCACCAAATTGTAAAGGTGTCCATGACACAAAAAAGGAAAAGAATTACTACCCTAAATAATGCTTTAAAATATGTTCTTTCATTTTATACCATCCTTGAACCAATGGGCCCTCTAAGTTTTGCCAGTAGATAGAAACACATGAAATCAAAGAAAAGAGAATGTAGAGGAAAATTGTCATTTTGGTGATTTTGACAACCAAATTCCCAACCTATCAGTGGCAAGAACACACCAACAAAATCAAAGGGTATTGCATTCAATACCCTTTTTTTTATTATTATCTGTACTGCTAATTTTACAGAGAAAAGAAGGGATTACAACATTCTAAAATTATGGAGGAAGAATAAAGGGAACTTTTCATTTCCCACTGGCTTCTTGATTGGTTTCAACTCTACAAACCATCAGCTTCCCCCAGGATAAAAGCTCATCAATGAGATTGAAATCTCATCATGGAACTTGCTTCAACTTTGATACTCCACCCCTTATCAGTACCTTTAATTGCCCTTACCTTCTGACTGGCAAATGGGGTTAGTTATGAAAAGCTTTAAGAGCCAAACCAATCCATCTTTAGATTACTTATTATTTCAGCTTTTCTCTACCATTGGTTGCTTCTGTAAGTGCAGATAATCAAGATCTGATATTTGATAACTCTTTCAAAGTAAGAACAGAATAGGATCAGTTCTTTCTATTACACATTACCTACTACAAATTACTATCTACTACATAGTACTACATATCTACTATGAATTAAATCATATATGCAAAGCCTCAACATCACCTGCAATTATGAAAAATCAATAAACACTAAGGTACCAAGATTAAGTACTATAGCTGCTCTGAGGCTCTTAACAGCTGCCTTTTAACAAGAATATCGTCAGAGTTCATTTATATAGTTCAGTACTATACTATTCATTAGTACTGGGGTTTGGTAAATTGTAAAGAGGGAATTAGCCATCCCCTTTTAAGAACAGAAGGCTTGTATTCTGTCCCGAGTAACTACTTCAGACTCAGGCAACTAAGAGTTCATCATATGAATGGAGAACTATGAAGTCATCTGTTCTGCAAAATATTAGATGAACATGAATATACTAGCCAACCACAAAGTTATCAAGGGTCTATATTTAGGATGCCTGAAGCCCTATTTGTGGCAGCTGGTTATTCCTATCATAGGGTGGTCACCCTGAACCTTCCATGACCCTATTTCTCAGTTATGCAAATATATATCCACTTATCTTTTGCATAGCTATATATTCTGATAGGCAAGAACTACCTAACTCCTAAAAACCAAGTTTTGAGTACTGAGATTTTTTTTAAAGGGATGCTGCTACTGGCATTTAACCACAAGAGAAAATGATGGCAAATCTACATTGGCTCCTGATGCTGGGGTAATAATAAAAAATCATAATGATGATTAATGACATTTATATGGAGCTTTACCATGGTTAATAGTTTTTGTGACAGAGCTAGAAAAGTAAATCATTAACTTTTTTTGAGTCTTAGTTTACTTATGAAATGAGATGGGAGGGTATGATAAGAAGACCTTGTAAGTCCCTTCTAGTTCTAAGTGTTTAAGATTCTATTCAGAGTAATTTGGACAAAGGTACTCTGCCATGTTTTCTAAATAGCTCCATGATCTCATTAAGCTCCTCTACTTTTGCAAATGGGGCAGCTGATGGATAGTGTGCCAAGCCTGGAATAAAAAGACTCACCTTCTTCTGAGTTCAAATCTGGCCTCAAATACTTATTGGCTGTGTGACCCTGAGCAAGTACTTAACACTGTTTGCCTCAGTTTCTTCAACAGTAAAAAGAGCTGGAGAAGGAAATGAGAACTCCAAATGGGGTCAGGAAGAGTTAGACACAACTAGAAATGAATGAACCTATACAGAGTGCAAATCATTTGTATCTTCTCTTCCTATGGGATTCATTTTCTTCTCTTCAGTTTTTGAGACTGGATCTATCCCTTTCTCATCCAGGCAGATAGCTCAGTGGCTACTCACAACCCTGATAGACAAAGAAGCTTCAATTTGCTTCTCCCCCCACCCCCAATGTTTCTTGTTTATTTCTCTTTAGGCAGCCTGGTGGTTCTCTGCTACTGGTGGCTCACCACATTATAAAGAACATGAAATTGGCTTTGGACTGAATGCATTACAGAACTCAACTGAACCACCAGCCTCAACCACTTCCAGGAGGAAGGACTGCAGTGATGTACTAACTCAACCACTTGTTTTTGTTTGTTTGTTTGTTTTGTTTTTTCCTGAGTGGCTCACTAAGCCAATGTTTTGTTTGCATTCTTGGAGCTGAACTCAAAGACTTCCACAACTACCACCATTGTAATGTCTTTCACAAACAAGAGTGTCTGTAAAAGCAAACCAGCTCTACAAAGAAGTCCACTTCTATGTGGGCTCTAAGGAAGACATTCTCTCTGGCTCCGACTCCCTTCTGGTCACCATGATTTCTTGTTTTAGACATCATTGGATATTTATAAGCAGATCATTAAGCAATGTTATAGCTGAGGTTCTATTTCATATGACATCAACCTACATATTGGAAGACACCATTAAAGAAAATCATACACAAAAGCTAATTAAAATATCCAAACCATATGACCTAGAGCTCTGATGGACATTTACATTTTTTTTATTTTAAGTTTTGGCATTTTTCAGGCACGTCTGACTCTTCTGTTTTGGGGGATTTTCTCCACAGAGACAATGGAATGATTTACCATTTCCTTATTCAGTTCATTTTACAGAGAGGAAACTGAGGCAAACTGGGTTAAATGACTTGCCCTGAGTCAGACAGCTAGTGTGTCTGAGGACAGATTTGAACTCAGAAAGATGAGTCTTTGTAACTCTATCCACTGGACCACCAATTACTTAGATGTCAAAGGGGAAAAAAAGATCACACATATACCAAAATATCTACTGATTACAGTGTGAAGAACTAGAAACAAAATAGCTGCCCATCAGTTACGGATTGACTGAATAGGATGGGATATAAGAACAAAACTGAGTATCACTAAAATAAAAATATGAATAATTCCAAAAACACAACAGTATAACATGAACAGATACCAGTAAATAGAATCAGAGAAGAATATGTGACCATTAAAATAAGGTCAACAGAATAAAAAGTAAACATTATATAATTATAATGTTGGCTCCAGAGCACAATTGAAAAAATGAACTTCTTTTCACTGGAGATGTGAGATACGATACTGTACAATACTATATACAATTGGTTTTTCTTAACTATTTTTTTTGGGGGGGGATTTGTTACAAGTTACAAATTGAAGGGGGTATATTCGAATATTAATGTGATATTAAAACAAGTCATCATTAAAACCAAAAGACAAAAATAAAAATCATCTATAAAAACTGGCCTCCTGCCCAAATGATAAATGGTCAAAGAATATGAACATGCAATTTTTCAATGAAATCAATATGATATGTTGTCATATAAAAATATCTAAATCTAAACTATTGATTAGAGAAATGCAAATTAAAGCAACGTTGAGATGAGATAACATCTTACTTACCTCACCTATCATATTGGCTAAATAAGAGGAAAACAACATGTTGGAGATGTGAAAAAACTGGAACTCAGTCACAGTTGGTAGAACTGTGAACTAATCCAAACATTTTGGAGAGCAATGTGAAATTGTGCCCTTATAAAACTGTGTATTCCCTTTGACCAGCAATACTACTAAAGGGTCCATTTCTCAAGGGGATTAGGGAAAAAGAAAAAAAAATGTTATAAAATATTTATAGCAGATCTCTGTATTAGTAAAGAACTGGGAATTGAAGGGATGTCCATTAATTGGGGAATGCATAAACAAGTTGTGATATATATGATTATGATGGAGAAGGAAGGGGAATAAGGAGCTAAGGGAAGGGAAAGGTGGTGATAGGAAAGGGAAAAAAAGGAAGGGAAGGAGAGGGGGGAAAGGCAAAGGGAGAGGAGGGGGAAAGGAAGAGAAAGGATAGGAGAAGATGGAAAGGAGAGGGAGAGGAAAAGGAGTAAAGGAATTTAGGGCTAGTATTAGAGTTTAGGACTAGGATGAGGAGAAGTTAGGATTAGATAAAAAGGAAAATAATTTAGAGTTAGGATTAGAAAAGGGGGGAAGGGAGAGGAAGAAAGAAGGGAGAGGAGAGAGGAAAAAATGAGGAAGCAACGAGAAAAGGAAGGAAGGAAAAGGATAAGAGGTAAGAGAGGGGAAAGGGGAAGAAGAGGAGAAGAGAAATGGGGAGGCCAGCGAAAGCCAGAAGGGAGGAGAGGAGGCAGGAAGGAAGGGGAAAGAAAAAGGAAAAGCCAAATTAGGGGATGGGAGGAAGGGGAAAGAAAAAGAGAAATGGAGGATGGGAGGGGAGATAGTTAAGGAGAAGAGGGAGGAGCGAGAGGAGTGAAGCAGGGGAAAAAAAGATGGAGAAAAGAAGGAGTTGGGGGAGGAGGAGAGAAGAAAGGAGAGAGAAAAGAAAGGAAAAAAAAGAAGGGAAATCATTTTAAATGTAGTCATCCATGGTGATCTTTCCTAGTATTTCTGGGTTCTAATATAATACAATGCACCAATTACTATTCAATTCACCACATTCTTATTCACAACAAATTTTACCTTGGCAAAAGGTAGCATTAATTCTCTTGTAACCTTGAGGGCACTCCATCATTTGGCTGTATACAGGGTAAGCTAAAAGGGGGGAGGATGGGAAGAAAGCATTTGTTAATACTTTGTAATATATAGATATTTTTAATTTTAATTGGCAATTTATTTTATTGATAAAAAGACATTTATATAGCACTTTAGAATTTATATTTTGCATACTTTACCTTATTTAATCCTCACTGCCGCTCTTTATCAAGCAAATATATAGATATTGCCCCCCTTTTACCCACACGGAAATCAAACTCAGGTCCGCCTCGTGGAGGTCCAGCTAACCACTCCCGGGCCAGATTCCAGAACCCACTGCTTCCCCTCCACGCTGCTGACTCCTTTAGGAAGGCGCCCTTGATTCCAAAAAGATTACTTTGGAGAATGGATATTTAAACTGCTAGCCTAGTCGGAGGATTAAAAGTAAGCCGTACACGACAGACAGAAAGCAGTAATGCAGCAGGCTGTGGATATCTGGTCTCAGGGCTCGAGGGCTGAGCCTATCACGTGCTGGCGGGTGCCCCAGGCAAAGTGTTTAACCTCTCCCTGACCCAGGCAACTCTCCGCCAAGCTAAGATGCAAAGCAGCTGTCTCTCAGATGCGGGGAACGACTCCCACTCCCAGAAATCCCTAAACCAATGAAACCCCTGGTTCAGGCCTCACACTTCCAAAAATGGCCCTTGATACAAGGGCAAAAATCAAATTATTTTTCAAAGGTAGTATCTATTATATTCATTCGAATTTAATTGCATTCAAAATTGGGAGATGATGCTTCTATGTTTGCACAATTTCTTCGAACACTTTCCTTTTGTGTGTGTATGTGACTAGATGGGTTTTTCCACATTGTACAAGAGACATATTCCTAAGAAGTTTGAATAAATTGATTTTATTTTTATACTTTGTTTTTTTTTGGCTTTCTGATAATTGAATAATTCCTTCTCCAATCTCAAATTTATTTGGATTTAAAAATCTGTATTTTCATGCACTATGAGATCTCAGGCATTCACCTCTTGAAAAGTAGAATCCTCCAATAAACAGAATATATTTTCAAACATGGATGTCAGAAAAAGAAGTTGGGAGTAAACTATACAATTAAAATGGTTATTATAATCAGTAAGCTCATGAATCAGCATACTCATAAATGTAGCACTAAAAACTAATCCCAAAAGGCAGTACTGAAGAGTGGGAAAGGCAAAAAGATGGAAAAGGGCAGTATTTAGAGGGAAGAAAAGCAGACACTATTTTTTTTTTTAAAGTGACAAAATATGAAAAAAAAATGATAGAAGAATCAGGCAAAAAAGTAAAATCACAATTAAAATAAAACATCATTATCCAGAACATTAATCATATTTTAATTTCTAAAGCAAGGTATACCTGAACTCTCAAAGCATCATCAGATTCAAACTGGAAAGAATGTGAGAAATCATTTATTATAAGACCCTTCTTTGGTTTATGAAAAGTATATGAACACTAAGTTTATTACAAGAGAAATGAACATACATGTGGAACCCAAAGATTTCACAAGATTTTGTATATTTATAACAGTAGGACAAAGGGAGGAAATCTCCAACTAAGGGTGCAGAAGGGAAAAGGTATAATAAAGGTGGGAAAAGTACAACCAAGCAAGGCTATGGCAAAAGCTGCATTGTTTTCCCTTTGGGAACTGCTAGATCATGAAGATAGAATGATCTGTTTTTCTACAAGTATCCCATCTTCACGAGCAATTTGTCAGTTTAGTACAGATTGAATGATACCTGTCCTGACTCCCTAAAATGCAGAATAAGTCCAATTTGACGTACAAACCACAAATTATGTCAGCTCAGGGGGAGCATTCAGGATCTCCTGCATTCTCTGGGTTCAGTGTTTCTAGAAAATGTGGCACCTCAAAAAGACAAGTTTGAAGATCCCTTAACATTCTTTAATATTTTAAAGCTGAGAAAATCTAGACCCAAGGAAATGAATCAACTTAGTTTTTCACAGCTAAAACATGTCAGTCATAATTTGAACCCATGGCCTTTTACTTCAGAAACTCTGTTGCTCCACTCTCTCTACACTAATTTTCACTTAATAAGGGGGATAAATGGATATTTTTTCTTTTCCATGATGAACTGGACAACACAACATAGGCTAAATTAAAAGAAAAGCATGTATTAAGCAATTACTATGTGCTACAGGTGACACACAAAACCAAAAATGTAAAAGGCCTGCTATCCAGGGACACAACTTCTAGAAGATCAAGAGAACATGGTGGGGTTGAGGGAAGGGTGACTCTAAGAGAAGGAGAAGAGATTTTTGTTCTATTATCCCACAGAGCATATATAAACTACTTATTATCAGTAGGGATAGGAGTAATAAACACACGGAACCATTCTTTTTAGGGGCAGCTAGGCAATGCAGTGAATCTGGCCTCAGATACTTGCTAGCTATGTGACCCTGGGCAGTCAAGTTTCCTCATCTATAAAATAAATTGGAGAAGGAAAAGGCAAATTACCATAGTATCTTTGCCAAGAAAATCCCACTGGGGGCACAAAAAGTTGGTCATGACTGAAAAACAACTAAACAACTTTTTTCTTTCTCTTGATGTTCTTCTTTCCCATCTCCCCATCCCCCCATGCCCCTCCACCCACTCTTCATCATCTTTCTAGAAGAGTAAGGTGGCAGATGAAATTAGGGGAAGAGGAGACAAAAATGGACCTTAGTGAGAAATGAAGAATCATTAGCACCAGCAGAGTTTTATCAATCTTATCATTAGAATGTAAACTCCTTGAAGGCAAGTATTATTTTTCATATTTGACTCTATGCTATGTGTACTCTGAAATTAAGAAATGATTGATTAATCCTAAATTAGTTGGGACTTGAGAAATTCTCCATCTTCAATATATCTTCAATGATTTCTAAGTTTTCTATCTAGCCAAGTGGCTAAAACCCTCACTCAGAACTTCTCAAATATTTTGAAGAGTTAAAATCAAGTTGAACTTTCTCAAAAGAAAACAATGTGTTTAAGTGGCAAGGGGTCCTTATCAATGTATCCAAACAGATTTTTCAAGAGCTACCTAAAGAAACTCAAAAGGCTGATAGATTAAAAGAGATCATCTAGTCCAGAGAGAGGAAGTGACTTGTCTAGAGGTAAATAATGAGAGTAAGAGCTAGGCCCAGAACTGGAGTCTCTTGATTCTTGGCCAAGGCTCTTTTCTCTAACCACACTGCCTCATAAGAAAATTCTCGAAGCACTGAACCATGGAGGATTAAGCCAAAGTAAGTCTGCTGTTTTTCAAAATGCATATGATTTAGAGAGTAATACCAACCTAGGAAAGTTTTCAAAATGACACAAGAATGTGACCCTGAATATGTTTCTTGGGAATGAATCACTCAAAATACACCAAGTATAGTAAATGTCAAGTTGTTAATAAGGTCACTGCAATGCTAATCCACACTGTCAGTTCTCAGGATAGGTCAAATGAATTTATTTTTTTAATATGAAATGAACCAACATTTTAATTCATTTAGTAAAAATGGACAGCAGAATGATAGAATTGAAAAGGACTTTAACAGTCATCGACTGCAAACAATACCTGAAAAAGAATCCCTTCTTTGGCACCCCTGAAGAGTCATCATCTAGTCTTTGCTTGAAAAACTTTTAGTTAAAGATAACAAAGCACCCCTTTCTGACTCCAATTGTGAACAAGTATTTTGTTTTGTTTCTTCCTGACCACAAGCTAAAATTTGCCTCTTTGGAAACTTCCACTCATTACCCTTGTTTATGCCTTTTGGAGCCAAATAAACTCTCCTAATCCATCTTCTTCTTAAGATACTTGAAAACAACTGTCTAGTATACATCTGAAGCTTCTCTCCCTGAACTAAAAAATAGTTTCTTAACAACTTTGCATAGTCTTTTCTGTTCAAATCCAATTAGAAGTCATAGCACAGAGATATTGTAAAATTTACATGAAATAGCTCTCTCAGTACCAATGAGTTATATTATGCATCAGGACTACATGGAAAAACACTTGACTAGGAGTCAAGAGATAAGGATACTAATCTCAACACTGAGTGACTAAAGCATTTATTAAATGCTTACTCTGTGTAAAGCACTGTACAAGACCCAGAAGGTGCAAAAAGAAAAACAAAGCAGCACTGGCTCTCAAGGAGCTCACCTTCCAATGAAGGAGACAACATATATGGAAAACTTTGGCTACAAGTAAGATAGAAAGGTCCAGTGGTCTTTAAGGTACAGAAATAAAATAGAGGACTATTGCTACTGAATAAAATAGGCAAGTCATTTACCTCTCCAAGTCAAATTTTTTCCAAATTAAAAAAAAAAAGTTGGATTAAATATCATTGATGAGACTATTACTATATAATCTGCTATGAAACTATATATTTCATACATGAATAACAAAGGGCTAGAACTTGAAATGAATGATTCTCTCTCAGACATCACCTCCATCACACCTCTGCACTCCGAGATTTTAAATAAAACCAAATAAATAAATAAAAAAGAGGAGGAAAAGAGAGAAGACAGTTGGGGAGCTACTCTAAAGTACATACATGCCCAGGGCAGAAAAACAGGAGTTCTTAGCAGGAGGTCCATGACCTTGTTTTATTTTTTTTTCACAACAAGTTCTAGTGATTGGAACAAAACTAAGCCCCATTTGTTAGATATTTTTGCTGCATCACATAGCATAATTTTGACTCGATCTCACTGACAAATTAAAACTGTAAAATGTATGTAAGGCCCACAACACCAAAAGGTGTCTTCATATCAACTCTTTACACAAATCTATTGGCTTTCAGATAGAAGGAATAGATACTAATAGAAGAGAACCTTAATCTCAGTATTTAAGATTACATTGTAGGGAAAGGACTCATGAGGATCAGGGTTGGAAAACAAGACCTGGGCTACTACGCTGTGGATAGAGACTCCAGTATACTTAAGGCTGTTGTAGGGAAGGCCACTGCTAGAGGTAGGTCTATCTGAGGAACTTTCCTGAATATTGCATATAGGGAAAGATGGAAAGTGTGTCATTTGTTAAAATGAACTTATTTTAAATATTTCTTACAACTGTTTTTCAATATAATTGTCTTCCTGAGTAATTTTATTTATTTTATTTCATGTATTTAGAAAAACTGTTCTAGGAAGCAGCCCAAAGGTTTCATCAGAATGCCAAAGGGATCCATATCACACACAAAAAAGTTAAAATGTCTGAACTAAAAGCAAACAAAAAAACCCCACCTTAACCTGTCTCCCCCCATGCAAAGGATCATGATTAACTTTGATCTCCTCCCAGCCACACTGACACATAAAATGCATACAGGCAAAGACAGCCCAGAAACAAGGGCCAGTTTTTTTTTTTAACATTGCTTCAATTCTTTTATTTGAATTCATTTTTTTTTGTTACCCTGAATTTAACAGTCATCAGTAAGCAAGAACAT